>JACXGK010000828.1:25470-81422 GCA_016801125.1 Novumbra hubbsi
CCCCCCCCCCCCCCCCTTTAATCCCAATCACAAAATGTAGCAATAAGAATGCAGTCAAAAATGAGTCCAGATTTTCCGTTTAACAGCAAAATGTTGCTTTGAACCAGTAACATCTTGTTGGGTTGTATAATAACAGGTAATGGTGGGGGGGTGAAAATGGCCTAGTCACTAGGTCCCCTGCTGACTGTTTAGTCTGTCGGTCAGCTCCTGTGTTGTGGTTATGGCCGTGTGTGTCCGGCAGGGTTGCTAGGAAACTGGATGTGTCATCTACTGTAGGTAAAGTGGGGGGCTAGGAAACCTTTCAACTCTACTGGCTACTGTCTATAATCAGCTTGACCTCAGGGTAAATTGTTTGTTTGTTAGTGGGTATGCGTGTGCCTGTGTGTGTACCGTATCTGTGAGAGAATGCCTTTGCATGTGTGTGGTGGGAGTGCTTTGTACATTAGAGACAGGAGGCTAGGGACAACATGTCTGTTTCAAGACCAGCTACTTGGAGAAACAATACTACACATTGTTATTTGTCAGTTGTTCAGAAACGTGTTTGAGAATCCATCAAGATATTGGTGGATTCTACTGTTTAATCCACCAAAATCACTGCAGTTTCTACAGTTTCAGTCTACCAAAATCTCTGTAGTGTCTACAGTTTTAATCTACCAACATCTTTGTAGTTTCTGCAGTTCTAATATACCAACCGCTCCGTAGTTTCAATTGTTTTGTTGACCAACATCTCTGTAGTTTCTACAGTTTTATTCTACCAACATCTTTGTAATTTCTGCTGTTTTAATATATCAACATCTCTGTAGTTTCAATAGTTTTAGTTCACCAACATTTCTATAGTTTCAATAGTTGTAGTTTACCAACATCTTTGTAGTTCGTGCAGTTTTAATCTACCAACATCTTTGTAGTTTCAATAGTTTTAGTTTACCTACATCTTTTTAATTTCAATAGTTTTAGTTTACCAACATCTGTGTAGTTTTAATAGTAGTCGTTAACCAACATCTTTGGTAGGTTGCACAGTCCTCTGTTCTCTAAGCTGTACGTTTTTCCCCACAATTATGTTGTAACATTTCTGAACCCTACTGGCTGCAGCCTCGGCCAACCGCAACCATGTAATCCAGAGATTGACATTTTGATTCCTGTCACGCCTGGCAGCCATTATTAGAATAGCCATCAGTTCCGTGGGCGAGTTGTTTCAACACTCAATGCACTCTGCGGTATTCGTCAACACCCGACCCAAACTGCAGCCGTTTTAACTGCAAGTCGCTGTAAAACAAGTGCATATCAATTATTTATTTTCTATACTTCATGGGCCCTATACACCTTGAGCCCAAAGTCTTCCCGGTAAGCCCTCGCATTAATCTGGTCCTGTGAATGAGTGACTGTGGGGTAGTTTGTGAGTGTGAGCATATCACTCCCTCCACATGGTCTCTGAGTCTTAGAGTGGTTAACGTAATTGGTGTTACAGTAAATTTGCGGCCTACATCTGTCTCTCTTTAGAACAAAGACTTACCACACAAATGAGGTGCATTTACAAAGTATGTAGAATAGTGTCATGTGGTTTTTAATGATGACAACTTTTCTAAAACCTTTCGAAATACATGTCGTCAAACATTTACAATGCTTGTGATTCTAATAGTTACGTGGGAGGATTCGGATTTGTAAGCGAGTCTATTCAATTATGGTGGCATTTGGGCGTGCCGTTTTGATAGGAAGAAATCAACAAATATTTTTAATTTAAATGTTTCAAGTATCCAATTGTAAATAAATGAGTATAATGTACCTAAAATAATGTTTACAAATGTTAAATAAATAACATTATGCTACCAGTATTATTAACCCCAATGTGAAATTTTAGGAAAAGGCATGTTCTGGAATCAAATCTCTTGGAACATCTACACTGTGATCAGGTTTGGTCATTTGAATCCCCAAATTATCTTTTGGAGATAGTTGTTCTGTTCTGTAATTGTTTGTTTTTTTGGAGCTAGTTGTTTTGTTCCAAACTTGTTGTTTTGTTTCCAAACTGGTTGTTTTGTTCTGAGCTAGTTGTTTTGTTCCAAACTTGTTGTTTTGTTTCCGAACTTGTGGTTTTGTTCTGAGCAAGTTGTTTTTTTCTGAACTGGTTGTTTTGTTTCGAGCCTGTTGTTTTGTTCTGAGCTAGTTGTTTTGTTCTTAACTGTTTTTTTTAGCTAGTTGTTCGGTTTTTAACTGGTTGTTTTAGCTAGTTGTTTTTTTCTGAACAGTTTTTTTTTTTAGCTAGTTGTTTTGTTTAAACTGTTTATTTTTTAGCTAGTTGTTTTGTTCAGAACTTGTTGTTTTGTTCCGAACTGGTTATTTTGTTCCAAACTTGTTATTTTGTTCCGAACTGGTTGTTTTGTTCTGAGCTAATTGTTTTGTTCCGAAATGGTTGTTTATTTTTGAGCTAGTTGTATTGTTCTGAACTGGTTGTTTTTATTTAGCTAGTTGTTTTGTTCCGAACTTGTTGTTTTGTTCCAAACTGGTTGTTTTGTTCCGAACTTGTTGTTTTGTTCCGAACTGGTTGTTTTTTTCCGAACTTGTTGTTTTGTTCCGAACTGGTTGTTTTGTTCTGAGCTAGTTGTTTTGTTCTGAACTAGTTGTTTTGTTCCAAACTTGTTGTTTTGTTTCCGAGCTGGTTGTTTTGTTCTGAGCAAGTTGTTTTGTTCTGAACTGGTTGTTTTGTTTCGAGCCTGTTGTTTGGTCCTGAGCTAGTTGTTTTGTTCTTAACTGTTTTTTTTTAGCTAGTTGTTTTGTTTAAACTGTTTATTTTTTAGCTAGTTGTTTTGTTCAGAACTTGTTGTTTTGTTCCGAACTGGTTATTTTGTTCCAAACTTGTTATTTTGTTCCGAACTGGTTGTTTTGTTCTGAGCTAATTGTTTTGTTTTCCGAAATGGTTGTTTATTTTTGAGCTAGTTGTATTGTTCTGAACTGGTTGTTTTTATTTAGCTAGTTGTTTTGTTCCGAACTTGTTGTTTTGTTCCAAACTAGTTGTTTTGTTCCGAACTTGTTGTTTTGTTCCGAACTGGTTGTTTTTTTCCAAACTTGTTGTTTTGTTCCGAACTGGTTGTTTCTTTTTTTAGCTAGTTGTTATGTTTTTAACTGGGTTTTTTTGGAGCTAGTTGTTTTGTTCTGAACTGGTTGTTTTGTTTGAGCTAGTTGTTTTGTTTTTCGAGCATGTTGTTTTGTTTCCAAACTGGTTATTTTGTTCTGAGCCAGTTGTTTTGTTCCGAACTTGTGGTTTTGTTCTAAACTGGTTGTTTTGTTCTGAGCTAGTTGTTTTGTTCTGAACTGGTTGTTTTGTTTTGTTCTGAGCTAGTTGTTTTATTCTGGACCACCAGCTAATGGAATTCTCCATGCCAGACCTGTAGCTGTGGATGAGGCAGTGTGGGCAGTCAAAATGATGTCAGCCCATACCACACAACGTGGGGAGACTGGTTGACAAGTCACACAAAAACGTAGGCGGACTCACTCTGCAGTTATTCCACCAGACAGATTAATTGATGTAGGAAACGTTCCTAGATTAAACATGTCATGTCTCTACAGATGTGGATTAGCTATAAAAACATACAGATTGTTTTTTTAAATTGAATACATGAAAAGTAGGATTAACTGAGATTAGCCTTTTGTCCTGTTTAGAGTCTCTGGCAGGTGATATGAATCCTGAAACATACCTACAATCTCCTTCATAAATATCCTCTGACTCTTCTTTAATCCCACAATAAGTATTCTGAAGAGGAGTTGAGCCCAACCCAAAGTTTAGAGACTGGTAACATGATGTTTGGCAAATGTTATGTGACTGACTCAGTGCTGTATACGTGTGTGTGTCTCAATGTGTGTGCATTTGTGCATGCGTAGCCAGAGGTTTCAGGAGGCCTGTATGTTATTTAATTTCAGCATCACGGTTTGGAGCTTTAGGGTTTTGCCGTGGGTCTGGACCAGCCTATCTATCGACGCCAAGACCCTCTGGGTCAGGGGTTTGGATTGGGCTGTTGCTGGAATGATTGTTTTGTTTACACGATGGGTCAATGGAACATCTGAAACACTTTAGGTGGAGTGCTTCATAACACAACAGTTCGGTAAGGGAAACATGGTGGATCTGAGCACATGAGGATGAGTGGGGATTTATTTCAAGATTTATTATTTATTTTTGTTTCTGAGAAATTCTGTGAACATGTAATGTTATGGTCATGACCCGCCGAGGATTAAAATGGAAAACCACAGATGACATCTGATTTAAAAAGTATTCCTAGTGTCTTTTTTTCTGCACCTGTGTATATATTTGTTGAAAGCCATAAAAGGGCAGGAAAGGTAATTGGTGAGAATCATTTGAGGGAGAAAAAAAAAAGTACATAAAAAAAAAGTATGTTCTTGCTGAAAAGGAAAATAATAAATACATTCTCCGTGATATTTGATCAGTGGAAGAAGAGGACAATGCCATTGTTTACAACATGCTGGAATAATCAGCTGAGCCGAGAAAAAGAGACATGTGGTTTTGAAGATTTCTGAAAATGGATGACAGCCGGTAGGTGATTGGATGTCTGGTCACTGGTGACCTCACCTCACAGGAAGTGAGAAAGAATTGTCTGGGTCAATAAGGACATCTAAAGCACCACATAACTTAATAGCGACATCCCCAGGGATAAATACCCCTGGACAGCAAACCTCTTTCACTAGTTCTTCTCTGATTTCCTCCAGCAGTTGCTATAGAAGAGTTCCAAAGCATTTTTTGTCAGTATTTTTAGTCACCTTTTTCATGTGCACTGCTTCTAAAGTAATTCAGTCAATTAAAATAGTATCTCTACAACAAATAATGTCTAGAAAGTAGTGATAAATGCAACACTATAATTAATTAATTTTTACATTTACATACTTAAAAACGACTGTCCCAACAAGAGATTTTCTTCCAGTATAAACATATTTATGAGTCCTTTCTTAACATACAGCACTGGTATGGTGATCTGAAACAATTTTTCTTCTTTGAAATAAAGAATCCAAAGCACCTGCTGGAGGCATAGAAATGATGACTCCATCAATAGGAAATGTAGAAAATGTAGAACCAAGATTCTTACAAGAGCCGGCCATCCAGCCAAACTAAGTAACGTGGCAAGAAGGGACTCTATCGGCTAGAACACAAAACACAGCTTCAAAGCTCCATCTGCGGTGATGGCAGAACTTGGCATCACCTGGTTAATGCCACCTCTACAGTGAAGCATGGTGGTGGGGGCATCATGGCACCAGGAAGGCCAGTGTTTACAACCCGTTTTATAACTGCTTCGTGTGCCAATATTAACCAGTGATGCTGAATGAGTGAGTAAGGCCGATCGAATACGTTTCAATACCGATAGTGATGCACGCAAATATATACAACAAACACTGTTGTAATAGTATCCTGTACAATTGGTTTCTATTCTGGGATGACATTTGTTTCTAGTAAAAGACTTTGCTTTTCAGTTTCTTCAACAACTCAGTTAAAGACTATCATGTCAAGTAGGAAAATGTTTCTAAAAGAGAACGGTCAGCCGTAGGCATTTTGAGATCATTAACTCATCTATTTTGGGACCTTGAGAATAGCATATACTTGATTTTACGTTCATTTAGTGCCAGCGTATGATCCATTAGTAAACTGTGTAGTCGTGTTGAAATGCTTGTACCATCAACATAAAATGAAGGTTACAGTTTCTCATGTGGTTACAGGTGATATTTCTATATAGAGGGATTCATAATAACACGGCTGAGGACAGGCAAGACACGAGGCTCAGAGCAGATGAAGATAACAGCCTACATTCCTAACCCTGGTACAACCTGCACACAACCCTGGTACAACCTGCACACAACCCTGGTACAACCTGCACACAACCCTGGTACAACCTGCACACAACCCTGGTACAACCTGCACACAATGATCCACGCAAACCAAGGCCAACAAGGTAACTTAAATCAAACCATGTGGAACTGCTTTAAAAATAAAGTGAGATCTGTGGCGTTACTGAAACTATTGTTATGTATCCATGGCTAAGCTCAGTTAGGTTTGTTCCTAATCTTAGACGTCTATATCTAATCTGTGTATCTAAACCCTTTTACAGGTAAATAAAACTGTGTAGTGGCTGTTAATGTGCTGTGCCAAGGTATATAACACGACTGTGTATTTATGGTTTAACAACTCCGCCTTTATGGAGTTTTCCACACTATAAAAATGACATATGGTAGAAATGTTATCAGAACATACAGCTAAAGAAAGGAACTATAGAGCTGTTGAAGGAACTACACATCTTTAGCGGTCTTTTGGAGGACATTACTGGCATCCTCCCTGGGCATGAAAGGCAGCTAACATAAAGATCCGTTGATTTGCCAGAGATGTGGAGGAAGATTACTTATGCTTAAAAGAACCATTGAACTCCATCAAAGGTTGGCAACAAAATATTAGATCTTCGATGCCAAATATTTTGTCTTTGCCATTGATGTTTCTTCTCTTAGTTAAGTTTCAGTAAGATAAATTAATTCTCCAATTTAGAAACTTCACAGAACTAACACATGAACAAAAGCTTATTATTATTATTATTTATTTATTGTTAGTGTGGATATTGTTTGGCTGAATAAGTTTGGCAACAACTACACTAATAACATTTTGTCATGTTTCGGTCCCTAGGACGTTACAAGGAAACAAAACAGGGAAAATGGATGGAAATGGAAATTAGCATTATACCTGAAAACATTTGATCTACTCCCTTGTCAAAAAGGAATGGAGGGTGGAAACATGACTTAATAACGGGTGGGATGCCCAAGTGGAGAGGCCAAACGTAGGTAGATGCAGTGGATGTAGATTACTGTAGGCTGTATTACATATTGCAGTGGATATAGATTACTGTAGGCTGTATTACATATTGCAGTGGAGATAGATTACTGTAGGCTGTATTACATATTGCAGTGGAGATAGATTACTGTAGGCTGTATTACATATTGCAGTGGCGATAGATTACTGTAGGCTGTATTAAATATTGCAGTGGAGATAGATTACTGTAGGCTGTATTAAATATTGCAGTGGAGATAGATTACTGTAGGCTGTATTACATATTGCAGTGGAGATAGATTACTGTAGGCTGTATTAAATATTGCAGTGGAGATAGATTACTGTAGGCTGTATTAAATATTGCAGTGGATATAGATTACTGTAGGCTGTATTACATATTGCAGTGGATATAGATTTCTGTAGGCTGTATTACCTATTGCAGTGTATATCGATTACCTAGCGATCTTCAGACTCATTTTTGGGCACCAGGGTCCTCTTGATATAAGGTGTATCCTGAGAACATAATGAAGGGCCTGGGTTCCAATGCTTGGAGAATGCCAGCTTGGCTGCTCGTAAAAGAGATTCCACAGATACGAGCAACAAGAAGAGAGACACAGTTGAACCCGCAAGACATGATCAGGAGATTGACCGCAGGCTGTCATGCACGGTGTGCTAAATATCAAAGCTGTGCAGCATGGCTGGGCTGAGGGGAAATCGCTGAGGGGAAAAGTAGTGTTCCAGATGACAAGCAGATAAGCATAAAACCTCAAGCAATAAACAGCGCAGCTAACTGACCTTGGCCTGGTTTATGCAGACATATGGAGAGATCCAGAGTGGTGATATGGATTGCTCAGAGTTGTACGTTATGGTAAAACACAATGGAAACCTGCCTGCAGCCTTTCCTCTTCAACTGGGGCTCTTTTATGTTCAACATCATTTGGAGAAGTGTGTTGTGCACGTGTTTCTTTTTACTGGCAACAACACTAGTCTCATGTTGATCTTTTGCACAGTTGAAGACAAGAGCGTTTGCCTATCTGCAAACAACACATGTGGGCTGAGAAATATACAAGTCAGTTTAAAGACCTCTGGATGGAAACCCAAAATAAAGCAAAAAAAGCCATGCAACAGTGTGTAATGACACATTCCAAGCTTGGGATGGACCATCCCCATTCTGGATCCAAGTACATCTCTGGTCCCTCTACATGGGATGGAAGAAGGGGAGAAATGGATGAGGGAGGTGGGAAATCAGGACCATATGAATGACATTCCTGATCCCCTGACTGGGCGTGTAGCTTGCTGTTGGTGGTTTGGTAAGTCTGGGAGCCACTGGTTTGGGTCTCTGATGTGGATTTTGTCCTGGCAAAACCCTTCGCCCAGCCGCCTCCATCGATGCTGTACGTCCCGCAGGCCAGACGGCACACCCAACGCATGCGTACGGATGAATGTGTGCAATACAGGACAGACATTCTGCGGGGGTTTGTTCCCTTTTTAAGGAATTGGATTTCTCATTGCCAGGCACTGACAAGAAAACACGAAGATGTGTTGCGTCAGTGAACATTGTGTCACACACACACTTACCTATTGGTAAAGGACTTCTTGGGACCAACGTATTCCAATAAAAAATTATGTTTTCCCTAAAACTCAACCCTAAGATTAACATAAACATCTTTATGTCTAATCTGAAACTAACCGTTAATCTTAACCCTACTTTAAAACAAACACACACACACACTAACAAACGTAGACACATACAGACACACATACACTTCGGCACTCTGACTTAATTTGCCCTATACTGAAACATAAACTGACAAATGACATACAGTAGTCTATTTGTATCCACGGTTACATTATGTGGAGGGATGCCCGTTTGTCATTGACTTCCTCCTGAGTCCACAAGTTATTGTTCTAAGCATCACCATCAACCATCATGAAACACATGAATTGCTTAACCCTTTATGAACTTTCCATATCATCATCCAGTAGCAAGCAGTGATGTACCTGAAATGTGTGTTATGTGTTTTAAGTCCCACGCGAGATAAAACTTAGAAGCCATTAGCATCAGGCCACATGGATGGACTGGCAGCTACAGAAACTGCTTCAAGGAGAGAAAATGGGCATCAATCTTCTGGGCATTTACCCAGACACGCTATTTACTAGAACCGCTCCCCTCATTATTTGCCATTTTATTGTTGACCTGTTTGACATTGTAAAAGAAGTGTGTGTCACCATCCATTCACAACAACAGCGCCGGCATCTCACCGACCCCAAGGGAGGCAGCCACCATAGACCCTGGTTCACTTGCAGATCATCTTAAGACATGTCTGACTCTCTGAGGGACTGACCAGTCTTGGCATTCCATCCAAGAATCACCTTATCTGAGCGAGACTCACCTGATTAATCTAATCCAGGGACAGCATTAAGAAAAAAGCTATGTGCGTGTGTGTGTGAGTCAACTGGGGATTCCCTCTCTCTCTTGCTGTTGTGTGTGTGTGTGTGTGTGTGTGTGTGTGTGACAGAAAGAGAGACAGAGAGAGACAGAGAACCACAAGCTTTCCTGTTTTGTGAAATGTTAACATTCCCTCAACCTCTGAGTATAATTTCCAGTCACGTCTGTCTCTGTGGGCTCCTGGTGAGGACCGTCGATGGTGAGGACCGTCGATGGTGAGGACCGCCGATGGTGAGGACAGGACACACGCACGGTGAATGCGCATGTTTTACAGATTCATCATCTCTGTTGATTTTGACACATTCGCCTGTTGAGGTTTGGCCAACTCGTTATTAACTTCTATTCAACTTGGTACTACTTTATTCTTCCCAGAGGGTCAATTAGATTGGCGTCTAGGGAGTTTGCCAAATAAAGAGACATCCAACTGAGATCTATAGTCCTGAGATATCATCTCCTCAACCAGCCTCTGACAAGGGCACTTAATCATCATATTCCCACACCCAAATGTCTACAACATGTCCTGTAAAAGTATTACTTCTACTGTTTTAATACTTCCAATGTTTTTGGTATTTAAGTGGTGAAAATGCCAGCTTCTAACAGCCAAATGTCTGAACTGTTACTAGGGAACAGACAAAGAGCGAGGGAGCAAAACTTGTGAAAATAGCTGGCAATGCTGACTCAGCACTAGAGGAGCATGTGTGTGTGTGTTGGTGTGTGTGTTTACGCATGTGTGTGCCACATTGTGTATGGGTAAGGACGAGTGTGCGCCATGTTCTGTTTGTGTGTCAGTGTTGATGCGTGCGAGCGTGAACTGCTAATCAACCTGACTGCATAGCCAAGCACTCAGCTGCTTCGTCTCTGTTATTTCCCCCAAACCACAGAACCTGATGAAGTCAAGCAGTCATAGTTCACTAACAAACATGCCCCCTTTGTAGTAACCCCTTTAGGCACAAAGGTTTGGTTATTGAGGGTAATATGGTTAGGTTTAGGGGATCGGTAACTGATTTCGGATTTTCAGGTGCCCAAAAGGGAAAACAAAATCTGTGTGTGAGTGAGACACAATGTTTTCTGACACAACACATTGCACTGGTTTATTTATCGGTGCCAGGCATCTGTACATGTCAGTACCAGTGTGACACGTTTTCGTATCCAATCCTTTGCAATAATGTCTCATTACCAAGGGCAAGCAGTCATTTAACATTCAAAGAACATCAATTTAAAAAATCTACTTAGATGCATGTGGGTTTCTATATATCAATGAATTTCAAAGCATCTATAGTGGGTGGAAAATAAGTTATGAGAATATACATACATATCCTCCAGATTTAAAATGGGTTTTTTTATTAAGGATTGATAAGGAATGATAAACAACAATGGCATTTTTTCATATTTCTAAAGCAAGTGTGCCCCTAATTGAAACCCTGTGTCATGCTAATAAACTTCGGGGCAATGTCCCTGATGGATTCAGTGGCGTGGCTTTATACCATTTAAGGCCTGGATCCAAGACTCAGGGACCCTGGTATGTGTTCTGTTTATGAACAGTCAGATTCTTTTCGACATCGTTCAGGTCTTTCATAACTTTCCAATACAGCTGGCTAAGCTAGGGGGTGAACTGTTCTCTCTGTCCTCTGTCGGACAGACTTACGTCGCTGACTGATGATGCTAGAGCCTTGCATCTGAGGAAAAGGATTAGGGTGACCACAGCCGCAAGGGCACGTTTGTCTGACTTCAATCACTTGGCAATGTGTACACTTATTGATTACTGACAAAATCATTTCCAGTTTTCAGAGTTTCACCTTGTGACATTTTTCCTCAGGGAAATGCCGTACAAATGTTGACTTGCGTTAGTAACAAGGAATATTAAAGGCAAAGGTTTGGCAGAAATGTGGAATCTATAGTGGGAAGTGAAATTCCTCATGTTCAGTGGATCCCCCGGCTGCAGGCTGCCGGTTGCCTGTTTAAAGACCCTTTTTGTAATCAATTAGTTGAATATTTACTTGTAACATTCTTAAGAAACCAATGTTTTTCGGGTGAATAAGAGTTCCAAATACTTACAGATACTACTGAGTAGACTGGTATTCGCGTTCTACTTTTAGCATTATTTTTTATACAACAGGTCATAAACTCAAATATAAGCAATTGTGTTTGTCTCTGTATTTGAAAGGTCTGGCAGGGCGTTGTTGAGTTACTCGATGCATGCTGGTCCCTTCATAAAGACGAGTGAAGGAAGGAGAGGCCTTTCCAGGTCATCTGCAGAGAAGCGTACAATAAGAGGTCTGTCTAAAGGACTGCTCTGCACTGCTCTGCTGCTCTGCACACACACAATCTGAAATCATGCTGTACATCTGTCAGAGCAGACCCAGAGAACCAGCTTTACTGTGTTCTTCTTGTCCCATAGCCCAGAAACATAGAACAAACCAATACGTTTCCCCGTCCGTACACACCTTACACATGTATCCCAGATACATACACACACACAAATCCCAAACACTCCCATGTCATAAACAAAATGAATTGCCTCCCATCTTGTTCTGTTTACTCCCAAGGTCATTTGTGGTTCAGATATCTGCACTGAGTTTTGACTAAATAAATTACATCATATAAAATGTATGCTCTAGCATACTGAATTTAATCATTTATATAAATTAGTATTATTAATCTACAACCAACAAGCCATCATGACAAAGCAAAAACGTAATTTTCATAAATTTGTGCCAATGTATTGTAAATAAATAAAATAATAAAACCGAGATATCTCAAATACATGCATATTCAAATCCTATTTTCACTTCTTTGTAGAAATGCCTATGGCCGCAAAGTATTTTTGGGTATCCTCCACCACTCTTGCACAGCTGGATCTGGGCAGTTACTCCTATTCTTCATAGATACTCTCAAGCTCTGTCAGACTGGATGGAGTGGGTTGATGAACTATCTTTAGGTCTCCCCACAGATTTTCAATGGTGTATAAGTCTAGGCTTTGGCGGGGCGACTCTGGGACTTTCACAGTTCCAAAACCACTCATGTGATGATTTGGCTGGGTTATCGGGTTGTTGTTGAATCTTCACCTCAAATGTCCTGGTTGCTCTGGATACAGTTTTCTTGCTATGTTTATCCTCCATGTCATCCTAACCAGGCTCCCAGTCTCTGGCGCTAAGAAGCATCCCCACAGCATGATGCTCCCACCGAAATACTTTACCATAGAAATTATATTTGGCAGGTGATGAGAATTACCTTGTTTTCGCCTGCACTTGTACTTAGCAATACGGCCGAGTAGACCAATTTTGGTTTCATCAGACCAGAGATGTTTTTTCTTCAATCTTGCTCTCACAAGCCTTAAGGTGTCATGTCATATGCCTTTTACTCAGGAGTGGTTTCCATCAAGCCACACTACCGGAATGGATAGTTTTTGTTCCCCATTTTTGCATGCATATTGATGCTGATGGTAATGGTAAAAATCCATTGTAGTCTGTAACACAACAACATGTAGCATATTAGCAGGAGCTGGTTATATTTATATCGTTATTGAAAGACTTTCTGTTTAAGTCTTTAAAGGATGAAATGTTACACGGCTCATCAAATGTGTTATGCATTATTGACTAAATTGAACAAACATCAAACCTAGAAATAGAAAAGTAATGATTTTATTAGTTAGACTGACATAAATAAACATCAAATTTAAAAAGACAAGATTTTTTGTAACTAAGTTTGCTACAACTTATTATTGACAGTATATCCTGCTCTGACTGGGCAAGTCAAGAGCACACAGAATTGTCAAGAAAAAAATACATAAATACAGAATTTAACATTTGAGCCCCTGTGTTTGAAAAAAAGCGCATCTACTATAAACTACTTACTGCCTACTGTAGTACAGACAAACAATATACATGATTTTACAGCAGACAGATCATTTAACCAATGGTCCATTTCTGCATGTTATATGTAATAAATAAATACATTTAGTGCATATTCCCATTTAGCTCATTGAAGAGTAAAATGAAAAAAGAGCTATAAATAAAAGGAGGACCAAAGTCAACTTGGATCCGCTAGTTTCATAAAGACAAGAATCTCAGCTCTTGTCCCCTAAGACAGGCCAGCTATCTTCAGTTTCTGTCTTTACATCAGTTGTTTGGGTGTTTTGATTTACATTACTTGTATAAACAACCAAAGACAAGGCAAGGAAAGTTCAATACTGCATTAATTCTGGAAAACAGACTTTTGTTTCAACCACAACAATGATCCCCTAAATAACTGGATAAAGGATTACAGCAAGTCACTCCAGAAATAACCTAGTTTTAGAATGTTAAATCAGTAAAGCTGGTCTAAAAAGAGTGTTGACTTTATTAAGTAAGCATAGTTTTTATATAGCTTTCTTCCTGTTGGCATAGTGAGAATGTATATCGGATGTTGACAAGGTTGTAATGTCAGCACAGCATCGGTTAGCCACATGTTAGTCATTCATTACCCTATAGACTATGAGCATTGCTCATAAATGCATATTCCTCACACTTGCTTGCGAATTACCTTCCATGCTAGCAGCTCTGCTAGAATTACCTAGCATTAACAATATTGTCAGAGAATGCCACTCAACAAAACTATTTAATACACTTTTAAATTGTGTTTAGCTCAATCAATTACACCTTTACAACTGTTATAGTCTATAATCATTTTCTGTATATTCTTTAAAAAAATCAAGAGTGAAATACTACTATAGTTACATACAGTTGGTATAGGCAGGGTTATTTCATTACAGAAAATGTATATAATGTCAGACGTTGAGGACAGCAATACTGTTTTTTTCTCCTACATAACTTCCTTTACCCTCTAACCTCCATCCTTTCCTAAGAAGGAAAGAGAAGTATACATTTTCTAATAGCGACAAAACTGAAGAGTTCACTAGTGAAAATGATTTGGCTATAAACAAGTACCCCAGCTGTGCTTCTGTTCTAGACCATGACAACGTTTACTAAACTATGTGGGGCCAGACTGGAGATGATTAACTACTTTGTGTCCATAGCTCATAAACAGAAAATAAGATCCATACTGAAATGTTTGAGAAGAACATTGGAAAACATTTTTCAAAAGTGCCCTCTGGAACAGCAAATATCAACATTCTAAAGTGGTTGATAACCATCAACTGATTTCTTTTTTTTTTTTTTAAACAAAAGCATCCAGTGCAGTTTTGGAGCATAAGCAACGTGGTTATGTCTTGTCTGATGAATGTGTGAACGGCATCTGTGGATTTCCGAAGGCCTAGCGACAGACCAGAGGCGTCCATAGCACCTCATCGGAGTAACTATTCATCCTAACTCACTATCTGAAGGCTATCAGGTGAAGAGCAAGATAGACCCGGCCTTTCAAATAAAGGACACAAGTCGGTAATCTTACATACAACAAGTGCTGTCTCTCTCTTAGTGGTAGTTTGGCAGAACGTTCAGTAGGGACATCATCCGCCCCCCTTGTCCACGGCGCCGTTTCAGTTCCCGATCTTGAACGCCCCAAAGTACGTCCCCTGGGGTTCCGGGTCCAGCATCCAGATGTTGGACACGTTGACGAACAGTCCGTCCCCATGCCCCAGCGCCACCCCCCTGCCCTGCTGGGCACAGTACATGTTGTACTGGGAGGTGTTCCAGCGCATGGTGCTGCCCGTCTTCATCACGGTCACGGGCTTGCTGGGCTGGGAGGTGTGCTTCTCGTAGGAGATGTACTGGATGAGCTGGGCGTTGTCCAGAGCCAAGCCGAGCCCGGGGGCGTCGTCACCGGGCTCCGCATCCGGGCCCAGTTCGTAGTAGCGGAAACAGGTTTGGGCGTAGACGTAGTACAGGCCCGGCTCGTCCACCAGGAGACGGCCATCGTGGTAACGCATGTTCTTCAGATGGCCCTGGGCCTTGTCCCAATGGATCAGGGCTGGTCTCTGCTCCCCCCCTGGAACACCAACAATACATTAACTTACTAGTAAAGTCATTGTTATCACATCTGTAACGTATATAAATATATATGATGTATATAAAAGTATATAAATGCAGTATGCTAGATCTAACTGTAATGCATATAAAGATTGGTTGCATTATGCTAGTTCTAATCTAACTGTGCTGTACATAAATGTTGTTTGTGGTGTGCTAGTTCTGAGATAACTGTACTGCATATAAACATTGGTTGCAGTATGCTAGATTTCATCTGACAGTACATTAATATTGGTTGCAGTGTACTAGTTCTAATCTAATGGTACTGTATATAATGTTTGCAGTGTACTAGTTCTAATCTAATGGTACTGTATATAACGTTTGCAGTGTACTAGTTCTAAACTAACTGTACTGTATATAGATATTGGTTGCAATATGCTAGTTATAATCTAAAAGTACTGTACATTCAAATTGGTAGCAGTATGCTAGTGCTAATCTAACGGCATGGTACATTCAAATTGGTTTCGGTATGCTAGTTCTAATCTAACGGTACTGTACATTCAAATTGGTTGCAGTAGGCTAGTTTTAATCTAACTGTACACTGTGGCTTACTGTCAGCCGCGTCTACGGGCTTACTCTTCACATAGTCGATAGGCGCTTTGATTGGTAGATGAGCTGATGGAAGCACCTCCCTCCCAGGGTTCTTGCAGCGTGGTTTGCCTTTCCTCGTGTCCTTCAGGGCATCAGCAATAATTGGCTCTACCTGCATCTTCTGTGTTAATAGAAAGGGTCATAGAGGGTTTGTTAAACTTCCGCAAGGTGGAGCCATAGTAATAGACTGGCTCTAAGTAGAATACAATCGAATGAAAATCTACAAGCAAAACTGTCAAGGCTGAACTCTGGTATAAACTCTATCAGAAGGTCAATTTGTATCATTAGTCATAAGTTTGAAAAATTCCTCCCGCCAGGTCAACGGTCCTGCTGCAAATCTCTAACTAGAGGTGATGTATTGTTAACCTATCCTTAATAATACATTGTAGCCCAGTTGCTACATTTTCCGACCAATGCTTATGTTCATTGTCTTTCTTAATTACGGCCTGGGTTTGTGTGCATGTGCCTCCTCCCAGAAGTTCTGCCATAGCTGACCGCTAAGCCAGGAGTGCGGAGTTGTGAGCAGCACAAGTCATTGTGGCGTGGTTCTTTGCCCTTAAGGCTGCATACTAGTGTCACCTATCAAACGGATGTGCCGTTTACAGTTCCAGCACCACCTCTGGCTCTGATTAGATTCACCACTTGAGTGGCACGATGACATGCATACCCCCATCAGAACTACAGCAGACAGCCAGGGGCCCAGACTCAGCACATTGATCTAAACACAGTCGCTATGCAGGTAAACAGACGGCAGCACAGTCTGTTTGCCCGCCTTAATGAGTAAGATTAATGTCAAGACCTACTGTCTGCTGGAGACACTATCGGAAAATGGGCATTCAGTAGATGTTTCAACATGCTTTGTAATTTCAGTGTAATTTCCAACAATCTGAACGGCCCTGGTATGTTTAAAATGTAATCTCCCATCCACCGTGAGCCATAAAAGAACAAAAGTATTGACTTAAGTGCTGTTGAAATGAACAATTGCTTTCAAATGACCTAAAAAAAACAAAGACATGGAACATTGAACCTAAAAGACTACTTCCCCAGAATTCTGGCGTGGATCATTTTTATTGCGCCTGTATAACACTAATAATTAAGCATTGCACATGTAGTCACAAAGCAAAAGTAGACAGACTTGAATGGCATTCATTCCAAGAGTAGTACTGTCTCTCTTCCAAGAACAATTCTCGTGTTAAGATGTTTATAAAAAAAGTGGGTTGGAATTAGTCGGCAAAATCACAAACTAACTGGCTTTCATGGCTCAACAATGTGGCATTTACCCTTGATTTGTGGTGATACACTTAACCACCTCAAACCTCTATACCAGGAACGCAGGATTACATCTGATAGAGATCAACCAAACAGAGACTGAGGTAGTAAAAGTTTCACTACAATCCAGGGCTATCGTCTCAAAACAAGGGGCCTCCGGTGTCACTCCCTAGTTACAGGAGAGGGGTCAACAACCGCATCACACCGTGGTCATCCAGGCCTGTAGTTATTCATTCCTGCACTACGTGGTGTTACGTTATGTTGAACCACCTTTCACACAGTTTAGTCCACTGGGCCAACGACAACTACAGAAAAAACTGTATAACACTGTACATTAGACTACAGTCATCCGTAACAACCCGTTTAGCGGCGAGTGTCTAGTGCTCTCTGATCCTCCGGCCGTCAGGCTGACCAAAGATCCAGAGAGGCCGGTTCACTGTTCGTCTACTCTGGCCAGATTCTGCCTTATATCAAAGGGAAGATAAAAGACCGACATGAGAGTTGACAGCTCTGAGTAATGTCTGCTCTTCAACATACCCATTCACTTGTCAACAAACACACACGCGCGTGCATGTACATCCCAGGCAGACTCAAAGATAACAAATTGTGAGCCAGATGGGAACAGGCCTGTCAGCCTCACACCTCATAAAACCCACAGCAGGGTTTACTCTGCAGCCCAGAACCGGCCCGCTGGAGTACGGCTCAGACTGCAGTATGGGAACCATCCCCGTTCTGGATGTCAGTCTGACACCACAAAGTCCTCCCCAGTCCAGGGTAGAGCGAAGGCCACCCAGCAGAGTGAGTGGTTGGGCTAAGCGCTCCTCGACAAAAACAAAAGTGCTAAACAGAGAATTTCTTTGAAATTATAGAATTATGGGAAAATAAACACAGCTAAGCAAAGTAGAGCGGCTTCGTTTCTTTCTGTGTTGTTTCACTTCCTGGAAAGATTCTGCTGTTGCGGAGAAACCTGTGCCAAAGAGATGGCGGAACATTCCAAGAAAAAATGACATTAAAAACCCTGTCAGTCCTCAACAATAGTGCATTCCTCTGTGACCAACGCTTTGTCGCTCTAACGGATTCTCTAACGGACTGTTTACTCAAGACAGACAGACACACATAGGCAATTGTCACTAAGGAGTGAAGGTTACTCAAGACACTTAGCAATGGCAGCTGCCAAACCATAACCTCACCCGATTGGGCCGTCATGTACAGATCTGACCTGCCACGCCCCTGGATCCCCACCTTATTAGGATGATGAAACATATTTGACCCTAGAACTCTGGGTAGGACTGGCTTGACCCCTTCCAGGGGCTTGGAAACCACACATGGTTTGGATTAGGGTGGTAAGCTGCTGTGGTATGCACAACAAGCTTTCTGCTCCTCGCTTTAAAAACAAAACCATGGGAAGAGAACGACTAAGTGTAAATTTGAGTAACCGTGCTTTTGTGTAATTATAATTGCTCTCTGTGCTTTAAAACATTACCCAATAAACACCCCACACTAGTATTACCGCTCCTTCCTGGTTACAGGTATGTTAACAGGAAGAAGTGCCAAGCAACAAAACATTCTTAAAATACCAATGCTCAGCCTTTTCCCACCATGGCGACACCCAATGGCTGAACCTACAGTAGATACCAAGGTGTTTTCCTATTATCCGGCCAGCTAAACCCTTTGATGTAGCCAAACTCTTTACCACGCTTACAGACAATAGTTTTTGCACGTACCACCAAGACAAAAGAAAAGAAAAAGTATTTAACCATTCTGATTGGCCCCAGAAAACTCTTGGCCCGATTCATAACATGCATGGGAAATGCTGCAATTTGAAAACAAGTCAACGGCTCTGATTCTGTGATTGGCTAAAGATGATGCAATTGTTGATCTTTGTTTGTACAACACCCCTCATTTCACTTCACCACAACTGCCTTTTTTAAAACTTTAAGACTGAAGTGTGTAACAAGCATAAAGCCGTGGAAGATTTCAGCTTGGATCACAGGTTCCCCTAGCTATTCAGAAAGGAAACAGAGCCTTGAAATGGATACTGTAATCTGACTATCATTATCCAACCGGTGAAAGTCCTCTTTCATAGTAATTCATCTTTTACATGTTATTTCCCTCAAAATGGTCGATTGTGTTTTTCTTACATTTGTTACATTACCACATTGTGCAACTAAACAACATCGACATGACACAACGATCACCTCGGAGTTTGAATAAAAATAATAGGCTTAACTACTAGTATCTTACCAGGAAGTACAGAACACTGTTACAGTAAAAACCCTCATGTGGACCAATGACAAGGCAGTTTATTAGGATCAAACAGGTGTTTACTCACCTTTATTATTGGCTGCGGTGGAATGGAGAGATCTACCTAGAGACAGAGACAAACACCAGGAAGACATTATACAAAGCAATCAAAAACACCCTTATTCCGTCCTACTATCGAGGGACACAGTGTTGACGTAGCCTCAAGGTGTCACAATCCACCGGCTGAAATAAGTGACCATTAATGGCATGAATCCATAAAATAGTTGGGATGTGTGTGTTTTGTGCACTGGTCTCTGTCACCACACTGCATCTTCACCTCAGTAATAGAGACGTCTCGTACCCCGAGGTTTGAGGTGCCAGTTCTCTGTACCGGTCTACACCAGGCCTCTTCAACATTACATACTTGTAAAGTGTTTAGAAACAGGTTAGAGCAGCACATTCCTGCTATAGCAAGTTCTGTTTCCTGTTGCACCAACATGCAGTGACTACAGGTGTAGTTACTGAATTATGTCCTGCAGTAACTCATCCTCCAATGAGAGCATTATGTACCGCTAATGTCTGGGCTTCGTGTAACAATTGACCTACAAGTGCAAAAACATGTGGTCGTTCGCATGAGGCCCTTTCATTTACAGGACAACAAAGTGTTTCTCTTTCCTGTCCCGCAGTGGAAAGCAAATCAAGGTCAATGAGCCTGTTACTGCAGGACCAAGGCAGTCGCAACAAAATACTTTAATAACAGGTTTTTTCTCTGCATAGGTTTAACAACACAATCTGGTCACTAAACACATATTTAAAATCCTTCTTTCCCAATCCCTCTCTCTCTATCCAACTTCTGTTCTCACCCGTCATATTTTTTTTCTCAAGCCATGTCTTCCTCAAGACTCTGCTCTGAGCCTTTTTTCTCTCGGCTCTGCTCTCTCTCTCTCTCTCTCTCTCTGTCTTTTCCACTTGGGCTTGTCTCCAGGAGTTAACAAGCTCCCAACACACAGCACTGTGTTTATGCCAAAAGTCAAACCAATATTTACATGACTTTACAACAGGCTCCATCCACGCACGCACCATGCAGGGCTTCATTGGGTCTGTGTGTGAAGACGTGTGGATGACGTGGTCACGATGACACGGACATGTTTTCTTGTTGTTTGACTTGTTGAAACCAATTAAACTCTAAAAACAACCAACAAGTCAGAGACGGCGTTACTACGGACTTACAGACCACTGGTCTTGCAGGGCGACCGGGAACTGCCTGACCCACATTATCACTGACATGCCTATTCTGACTAATGCAAAGAGAGAACGGATCAACGTTTATCTCCTGTTAAGGCTTTAGCCATACGAATATGAGCAAGATACATTTTTATATATATATATATATATATTTTTAATTGGATAACAATTAAAATCCTTTAAACAGATTTTTTTGTAGATTTCTTAAACCCCTTGGGTTTAAACTGAATGCTCCAAGCTGCAGTCTATTTACCCAATCGGTATCAAGAAACATCTGTTTATTCTTAATGTTCAAAGGATACCTTTCTTATTCAAAACTCTACAAAACAGTCTAAACGCGCCAAAATGTCTGCTTAAGTTAAAACAGTTGTAATTTACAAACAAGATTGCTTGACTTAGCAGATCTTTATACACTTTCTCCATTTGGCTGATACTCATATTGTACTATTATTGAGTATCGTTGTAAACTCGAGAAGTTGATTTGATAAGGTCCGTACCAGTAGATAATATCCTCGGTAGGTAAAAGAGAGTGCTGACAACTTGTTCTGGGGATACAATCACATAATTACCGCCACCCAAAGAGCACAGAACAGATTGTTCAAAAGTAAATGTGCTTGCGCTCAGCAGCCACAAGTCTCTCAAGAAGTGGCGAGCTGAAACTGTATCCGCAAACCTGCAGGGTTCGAACATGTGCGCTGTAAACTGTAAAAAGCAATTTCTTGGTAGTAAACAGTTTACTATATTCCAAACGATGTGAATAAAACGTGTGTATGACTGCTCAACAATATTGTAACTTCAGACTTATTAGGTTATTACCAGTTTGCGTGTTTGAAGTCGAACTGAAAACATTAGCGCACTAGTTTCGCACAGTTCTTGTTCAACCATTGTGCATCTTGAAAAGTGTCTTACCTCTCGCAGATAACCTGTCAAGTGTAGCAAGATTGCCACACTCGATGCAATTTGCAGCAATCCCATAACAGCCAGAGTTCCGAATACAAGGGGTCTATAGTTGGATTCCGAGCTGTGAGTCGAGTGGTATCTGGGCTGAGCGCCCTCAATATCGGCGTTGTTCCTCAGGTAGCCTCGGTAATCATTAGCTGCCATGGTGAGTCTTGGTGCTCGGGATGAAGACTACTCTCAGTGGAAGGAAGGAAGTTCTGACCGAGCAAAGCTATAAACAGTGGGTGGGCAAAAGACTAGACCTTTTTAGAGAGACAACCAATCAGACGAATGTGATCTCTGGTCTGGTGTGTGTTGTGTGACACACGCGCACCCCCCCCCCCCCACCTCCCACACACAAACACAAACACACACACACGCGCGCGAGCTTAGAGAGAACCATAACCAAACAGGACAGGTTAAACAAGACCAAGCTCTCTAACAGAGCTGTGGATCATTCTGTTGTTGGTTAATTAGACCTAATCATATGAGACCGGCAGAGTTATTTTTGCTGCAAGGTTTCCCTTTGCAGAGTTAATGAGGTACTATGACGTCGTTACAAGGTAATTGCTAAATCCCAAGCCTGATATCTCTCTTGTTGTTCAGTTCGTGCGAGATAAGGAACTATCCCTTATACTAGTGCCGAATACATGAAAAGTGTTGACCTCAGTTTCACAGCACAAAACACCAGAACATACCTAAAAACAGTAAAACCAAATTGCCTGCTTTGTTTTGACTATGGTTCTACTGTTGATGGCCAGTAATGTTTTTAAGGAATAGTTTCACCACGTTCAATGAGAACTCAGTTTATGCAACAGTGATAAACTTAGAGCAGATGTAAAGGAATGACCAATAATACTAAATAACTAGTCATCCCATTACAAGTGAATACTAAAGCATGAAAAATAACTAGGGCTTTACAATATCGGTGCAAACTAACTTAAGTCATGTTTGGTATAAAGTATGCCAATCTTATTGCAATTCAAAAGGTGGCTAGGAGGATACAAGAGGGTTGGCACTTCAATAAGTTGCTATGGACAATAAAAACATTTGGATTTATTTGAATCATTGTCCATGCGGTCTGTGTTGAAGGGCAGTTAATAACACAGGCTTATGAAATGACAAAGGGATGCAAAAAGCCCTCATTTTGTGGAACGACCTAGCACAGGATATGACCGTGTTTCTGTGCGTGCAACACCTCAACCTCAACACCCACGTACAGTATTGTCCTACACTCAGATATAAACCCTAACACAAGCATAACCAGGAGGGATGGAGAGGTTGTCAGATGGAGAAGTTGTCAGATGGAGAAGTTGGCGCATAGTTTAGACAACGTAGTTTAGACCACATGGTTTGAATAATCATTGCCGGTACCACACCAGACTTGCCACCAGAGGTCTCTTAACAGCCCCCAGGTCCAGAACAGAATCAGGGAAATGTACAATGTTAAAATGCAATTTACAGCATGAGGCAAACACTAAACATACAACTAACCTAATTGTTATGTATTTTGTATATTTTTTTGTATTGTTTTGTGATTTAAAAGCTGTCAATGTATAATGATTTCTAACCCCGTCAGGCAGACTGACTTTCTCATCCCTTTGATCTGATAGGCAGGCAATGCAGACATGTGGCTCAGCCTTAATGTGGCCTAACAACGTTCTCACAGTGGAGTCACCTGAAAACAATCGCATTGCCTAAATGGCATTCATACACACAATTGAACTGTTGGCAACACACACAAGGACCTGTGTCTAATAAATGAGCAGAGGTCTGTGTTCTAGAAGGTTTCTTGTTCAGTTAAGGTTTTTACAGTAGCAGCTTCCCATCAGCATCATTGTAATCAATCTGACCAACATTAGCCTAACCATAATCACATATTTTCTGGTGGGATTTGAATTATATGCTTGCAGAATGCATGCTATTGCCCGTATAAGTCATTACCAAACCCAATAAACTTTACAATTCAGTCCAGTTCAACGAAATGAAATAAAACGTTATCGGTCCCCTGAGGACGGTTGGTTTCTCTCTGCTGCCTGAGCTTCGGCAATGTGAGTATCCCAGGATCTCTGTGCTACCAACAGCACACAAGTCTTCCTTAGGCCAGGTCAATTAGGCAGGAATGACCTCCCATGTGCTGCACTTTTTTCCGATGACAGCAAAACAAACAGCAGCGTGATATTTGAAAACACAGCAGGAAGAAATGTCATCTCTGGAACAGGAGGTTATTTCAGGCAGACAGTGTAACAATAGAAACAGGGTAAGTTGGTGAGTTAGCGTAACCCAAATCTCCGGGTGCCAGTGGAGTTCATGGGAGAAACTTGGCTTTTTTATCGCTCTAGCCCTAAACCAGCAAACCTCCTGGCTATAGAAACATGTATACTCGGCTATTATGGGCTTTTTGACTGCACAAAACCACACACATGATTTCAGTTATGTGTAGTAGAACTATGTTTAATTTGTATGCAATTGAGGTATTCCTGCATGGTCCAACAGGCAACAAGCCTCTACTGACAGTTACTTATTGCTCTAGAGTTAAGCACTTTAGTGACCTTTTGACCTTGAGCTATTATATCCCTGACCTTGTTTTATATTGTTTGCAAACCTGCGTCCAATTTTAAGACATTCAGCTGCAATCATCTGGAAGGACAGGTCAAACACTGGGTCAGGATCAGGGTCAACTAACCCTAACCTTTCTCTTCTCTAACCTCTTAAATATGTCTGCCCATGCCTTAGCCCAGATCCAGGCCACTGCCTCTCTGTGACACTAGTTGGGCTCCTGTTAGCTCCTCTCACGGTCCGGGCTGCTTAATACTCCATGAGAACCGGTGTTTAGTTGTGGCTTTCCTGCTGTACCCACAGCTATTTCCCCCCAACCCATGAACCTGGTTCAGTGGCATGCGGCATGGCGAAGGTTTGGGTGGTATTCAGGTATTGTGTGTGTGTGTGTAGAACTCATCTTTGCCCTCTGGGATTTGCAAGAGGGAGAGAGAGAGCGTGGGAGAGCGGGAAAGGGAGAGAGAGTGAAGGAGAAAGAGAGTGAAGGGGAAAGAAAGAAAGAGGGAGGAGAGAGCAATGGAGAGAGAGGGGGAGTAGGAGAGTGAAGGAGAATAAGAGAAAGGAAGAGGGAGGGGAAGAAGTAGAGAGGGTAAAGGAGAGAGAGGGAGATGTAGAGAGAGTTAAGGAGGCATAGAAACTAATACAATGTTCATCCTTACCTTCTAAAACCAAAATCTTGTATCTGCTTGTCATTTTGAACAACAACATCACTGTTCTTTTTAGCATGGTGTGGTAGGCCTAGGTTGTGAGGGGGATGAAATCAAGGCACCAGAGAGAAAGGTCACCGGGGCTATCAAACCAAACCTCTTTATTTGGGTATAATGCAGATCAAGGTAGGAAAAAAAAAAACGGAAGTGAGGCAAGAAAAACGGAAACATAAGGTAAGGGGTGTTCCCGTCATCACCCTCTCTCCGTCACCGTCCCTGGACTCCTTCTGTTAGGGAAAAACACAGTTGGGTTAGCAGAGGTTTGTACCGGGTTCCCTTCGTGTCCGCAGTCTTCCTGGCTTGTGGTTCTCCTCCCCTCTCTCATTGGCTCCATGCTGTGGCCTGTCATAGGTTTCCCTCTGGCTGCTGATTGGCTGCAGCCGGGTTGGGGCCAAGTGGCCAACGAGCACAGGTGGAAGTCTTCTGCATTAATTACCTCACCTCGGCGCTGCTTCCCCATTTCCCAGGTCTGTGCCTGTCTCCCTTCCCTGGGTCTACCACAATGGTCATATCATTTACATAGTCATAATCTAATGTCTAGCCCTTCCCACAGGGCAAAGTCTGAAGTAAGAGGTGAGGGGTTGTAGATCAAAACCGAGTCCCTACTGTGTGGCAGACTGAAGTCACAGCGAGAAGAGTAGGTTCCTGCGAGTCGGGACTTTTCAAAACAACCAGCATGATTGCCCTGGATTCTTGTTATTTTGAAACTCACAAGTGGGTGAAGATTTTAAATTAGATTGGCCAAATACTGTAATATAAGGAAATGGATGCACAGTTGGGAGTTTTGGCCTGTTATATATGTAACTTCGTCCTCAGGCTCCATTGCTGCCGCATAGGGAGCGCCAGCTGGGCGGACTAGAGTATTTGTGACATGCATTTTTGTGTGCAACAAATCCCTGAATTGCTAATGCAGTCGTTTGTCCGTGATCTGACTGATGTGTCATTTGAGGGTTTCTTGCAAACCCGATACGTTGCATGCAAGCAGTTCTGTGTACTCCAGGAATAATAGATGTGTCTGTCCTCCGTTTATTTACCCCTAGCCTGAATTACAGGCTGAATTACAATTACCTTGTAGAATGAAGTCTCACGACATGCAGACGAGTGTATTGTCGGTCCCGTTCCTCTGTTCCCCGGTGTGCCACACACACACACACACACACGCGCGCGCACGCGACTCGGCCGAGAGGCCAGCACGCAGACGGACACCACCGAAGGTCTCAGCCTCCTGTCTCCTGGGTTATTACATAGCAACTCGCTTAGCAACTTGTATATATACACAGCGAACCCCCACCACTTCAGCACACACATTTCCCATCACATTGGTCGGTGGTTGTAGGAAAAGTACACATTTCAAAAAGGATATTTTGAGGAATCGTCGTGGGGGTGGCCATGGGTATTACTCCGATATAGTTTCAGTTTCTGAGTGGGCACGGTGAGGTGAAGACGGCACATTCATGGGTTCTGAGCGACAATGATATGGAGGAAGACAAACATGGCAGCTTGATCACATTCATTGTTTATTTAATAATGATGGGGAGGGAGGGGAAAGGGGGGCTGCTGCCCTCTAAATGACCGCTGGCTGGGATTTATTAACACCTAATTCTATACACACGCACGCACACACACACACACACACCAAGGAAAACACATTTTAGCTGAAGCATGCTGTGCGGGCCCTCCCAGCCTCTAATTGCCCACTAACGGAGGGCTCCCTGTGTGTGTGTGTGTGTGGTCAACACTTAGTGGCATGTATTCATGGAATCAAAAAGAAGCCAGGCGTTTACCAAAAATGGTACAAATAAAATGGAAACGTGTGCATTGCTTAATTTTTTGTAATAATCGTATTTTAATGTGCAAGTGGCTAGAATTCTACTGGGGAGGAAATCACCAGAGCAAGGAAATGAGTGACCCTCTGCCTCATTTGATTCTGTCTGGCAAAAATTTATGTTATGTTGCTGCACCATTTTATTGCTTCCGACTTCCATGATACTAACAAGTCAATCCAACAAGCATTAATCTTATACGGTAATCTGTAGCATACCACACAGATAAATATATTAGATTATTGGCACGTTGACCAGAACAAATAATTATCACTGTATTTGATAAAGACTAAGAAAAGAAAGTGATTGGATTATGTTGCTATGCTAAAGTTGAAGTGGTCTTGGAATTGCGGAGGCAGTGCTTAGTTTTCATTCTTAGTAGTGGTAACTATGGGTGGTTTTAAATCAGTGGACATAGTCATTTTGTAGTCTAGGAATTTGATACAATAACTAGCTCCCTGCTGTGTTGGTTCTGTTACATGTAACTGTTTTACAAAACGCAGTATACTTTATAGACTGATGTGCACTCCGGTTTTGTGATGACACAAACTTGTGGCTGACTTTACAAGTTACCTTGTTGTTGACTCTGTCTTACGGTGGACTAGGCTTTCGACAACGGATCATAGAGCAGACAACACAACTATCAAAATACGGTTGGACTATTTCCAGTCCCTGCTTCCCCAGTGACTTTAACCATGCACAGCCACTGTAAACAGTATCTCCTGTGTGATCCAACCGTCTGTCAGCAGGACCTAAACAGTCTGTCTCTGCTTTACCAGGACCCCTGCATTACATCACCTCTTTCATCTGCTTCTTTCTTTCTCCACTCTATCATTCCCTCATCCTTCTCTCCATCTCTTTGCTTCATCCCGCTTTTCCGTTCGAATTTTCTATGCCTTTGTGGATGATGGCGATAGATATTCTCTAGCAGTAACACAAAAAATTATGAACCCATTAGCTAGTTACGGTAACTACAGCAAACAATTATTACAGCTCTGCCTATGTCATCACGCATTTAGTCAGTATTATGACTGCTTATGAAAAGGTATGAATCTCATGTTGCCTGGTGTGAACTGTAGGAAAGAAACAGAGAGAGAAAACACAAAGATAGCCCAGATAGCGTGCCATAAAATCATGGAAAAACCGGAGGTGTTGAGATGTGTCCCCTTTTGAAACCAGAACACAAACTTAGCAAGCACACATGAATAATCAACATATGCACGCACACTGAACCAGGCATAACTCAAAGAGCAGAGGAAAGGAACACTCAATGGCTTATAAATGTGCACGGTAAATATATATATATATAAATATATAATGCTCAGAAAAATCCTTCCTGACTGATTCTTCTCAAGTTGTGTGTTTTGCTAGTTGACACATCCACACATGTCATTGCAAGAAGGTTTGCTATGTCTCACAGTAGTCTACAGAGTATAGAGGAGATACCAGGAGCTGGGCCGTAACACAAGGAGAGCTGCATGTGTCCTAACACCATGTTGAATATTTAGCTATGGTTTGCTGACACCAGGGTAGAATGTTTCACACTTAACCCCAAATGATATGTGTGTACCACAATGGACTGCTTGCTTCTCTTTGTTGGGGACATGGGCTCTGGCCTACAGGGGACAAACCCTTCTTCACTTTGCCAGAAAGCTGAAGTTAAAACAGATTTTCACCTTTCAACATTACATTAATGTGATGCACAGGAGCCAAATCAACCAAAGAATTTTGTCAGAATTTTGCCCAGAGCCTCTAGCCCAGGGGTCTCCAAACCGTTCCACGGAGGGCCGAGTGTCTGCAGGTTTTCACTCTCACCTTGTACTTGATTGATTAATTATGTCACTGATTGGTTAGGTCTACCCTCATCTGGTTATTTAGGTCTGAACCTGGAACCAATTTAAAGGAAAAAACTAAAACCTGCAGACACTTGGCCCTCCCTGGAACGGTTTGGAGACCCCTGCTCTAGCCTATGGAAATTCTGTGAACCGACCATTAGAGGGCAGTACACAGGAGATCCTGTCATCATTTGACTCAACTTGAGCTCTTTTCAAAGAAGAGTAGAATGGAATGGCAACATCCCAGGTGTGCTAGGTTGATGGACCTATCCAAACAGACATACTGCTGTTGTCCACACAATTGCTGTTTCTAAGGTTAGTTGTGGGCTGTGCACTAGGAGCCATTCCTAGACACTCTGGAACCGGGGCCGTTTGGTGGCGTACACTTAAACAACAGCTCTCATTATGCTAGTTTGTTAACACAATTCTAGCTGCGTTAATGCCAGTGACACAAAGCAAGCATGTTCCTTTTTTGGAATTGGATCAAAAGACCCTGGGCTTTCAAAATGATTCCCGGTGCTAAATGACCTGGGGTCCATGCTTATGACAGCAAGGCATTGAAAGTGTTTTTTTATTTTATTTATATTGTCGGTTACAAGAAGATTCTGAAATGACTTACAGAAGAAACATTCTTTTTTTCTGCAGATTTTTTATATCCACTGCATAACGTTGTTGCATAAGGCTAACATAGTACAAAATTAATATACAATACTATAAAAATAAATATTTGTTCTTTAGTGGTGAGGTTTTAGTGTTGACCCTGCTGTCAACTGTCTCAGAGTTTAGTTACATATTTTGGAACTATATTACGTCACCGGACGTAAATTGGGAGATGTTTATTGGCTCTGGATTTAACTTAATTATTATTGCTCATCAACAGATCTATTTTCCAATAGTCACCAAGTCCACAAGGGCATGTCTGTATTCAGTAATTCTAGTCAAAACATGGGCTTCATGGTCAGGAAAAAACACTAGCAGGACTACTTGACTAAGATATTTTGCCTCAGTTAAAGGTCTTCTCATTCTCATCTTATTCCTTCATAGGCCGATAAAACATGTTATCTCTGGCCATGGAAAGGAGTCAGCTGCTCATTTGATCAGAACTCTTATCTCCCATGTATGTGTTCTCTCAACCCACCCACACCTTCTGTTTGTGTTAGTGGTTCCTATAATCAGAACCAGGTTGTGTCTGTCGTCAGAGTTGTGGGAAAGCTAGTGAGATCGTTGTTGCCCGTTTCCACATGGAACTGCCCAGCCCAGCCCACAAACAGAACACACAGCTGTCATATTTGTCATTGCAGTCTCTGTAATCCGCTGACATCCTGGTTTCCATGACTACTATCCACATGGCTGCTTTAAAACAGGCGGACCGGATAAATTGAAATGAAACACTAGAAACCTGGTTCTCACTGAGGCAGTGTTTTTCTTCATCTGTATGACGTGGCCAGGCATATCTCCGTTGGATGTTTCAACAATAAGGATTTTCTCTGGTAAAGATGAGCAAAAAATGCATTTTTTTTTTTATATATATGACAAAATTCTAATATTTGAGGTCAATTGAACAATTAAAAATGTCTGTATTTTCCTCAAAATAAATTATTGGCATACCTAGAAATTCTTATGAACAAAAATCTAATAAAAGTATTATTATATATATATATGATATGATGTATGATATTATAATATCATTAAAAGAAAAAAGGAATCCGGAGAAATCTCTGTGTACAAGGGATAAGGCCAAAAAACTATATTGGATGGCCGTGATCTTCGGGCCCACATTCGGGCACAGCATTAAAAACAGACAATTCTGTAGTGGTCACTTTATGGACTCACGAACCATTGTCTGTGAACATAGTATGTCGCTGCATACAACAAATGCAAGTTAATACTCTTATCATTAAAAAAATAAACCAGATATAAAAAGAGATCCAGAAACGCAGCTCATTTAAGGGGAAGTGGAAAACTGTCCTGTGGTCTGATGAATCAAAATTTGAAATCCATTTTTGGTACTCATGGACATCACGTCCCTGTGCTAAAGAGTAGAGGGACCATCCGGCCTCTTATCAGCACACTGTTTAAAAGCCAGCATCCTTGATGGTATGGGGGTGCATTAGTGCACTTAGCATGGGTGACTTGCACATCTGTGAAGGCACCATTAATGCTGAACAATATATACAGGTTTTGGAGAACATATGCTGCCATCCAGACTTTGTCTTTTTCTTGGCTACAGCAAGGCAATGCCAAACCATATTCTGCACATATTACAACAGCATGGCTCCGTAATAAAAGAGTCTAGGTGCTGAACTGGCATGCCTGCAGTCTAGACCTGTCATCCATTGGAAGCATTTTTTGCACTATGAAATGTAAAATATGACCAAGTAGCCCCTTAACTGTCAACTGTCCAATATCAAAGAAGAATAGGAAAAAATGACATCTTTCAAAACTACAGCAATTGCTCTCATTAGCAAATAAACAATTGGCATGCATTTTTCCAAAAACAATGACCTTTCTCAGTTTTAACATTTGATATGTTGACTTTTTTTCAATTAAAACTAGGGATAAATGATTTGCCCACAACTGCATTCTGTTTTTATTTGCATTTAACAGAGATCCCCAACTTGGAAATGGGGTTGTATATTTCACTGTCCCAGTGCTAACAATGGCAACTATAAGGCCATTTGACTCTAAGTACGCCAACTCTACCTGCAGGTGGAGGGCCTATGCCAGTGGACTAAAGGGTGGATATAACAGTACACCTTCATCTGGGAGACTCCATTATATATATATGTATATGGTTGGTACTAGTGGTGTAGTCTAGATTTTCCTAGTTGGCTGGGGTGCTTTTTACCCGACTGTCCCAATCGTTGTATCCGACAGTACTTACACGTCCCAGAGCAACACCTATAAAGCACCACCACACTCATTAGTGCATGATCTACATTTACTTACGAGGTAACGTTACGATAAAAAACATTCTGTATGAGAAACATCCCCATAACATGATGCTGCCACCACGATGCTTTATTAGTTGGGGATTTTACATTTTGGTTAAAGTTTAATCTGTCTAGAAATCCTATATTTCAGATAAGGTCTGCCATTCGACAATAGATGCCTGATTCGTTTATATCACATGCACACTTTGACCAGACTTAGCTGTAAAAGCCCATACCTTAAAGTTGTATTTATCTCCTACTGGCTTAAACCTTGGTCCTCCAATTTAGAGGGATGAGCAAGGCTGGATCTTGGTGGTGCCATATAATCACACTTTGTAAACACAAAGTCTGTGCTCCAAGGTATAACTTAATTTCACAGTAATAAAATCATTTTCCTTAAAAGTCTGGGATAGTATTAAAATAATGGAGGGGAATTTGATTTAACTCAAAGTTAACTCACAAGAAATGAACAGTAAAAAACCAGCAGTGTTTTCTTGATGGGTGGGGGGGATAAACAGAGGCTGGGTGTAGATGATGTCGCTGGAGTTCCCCTCTCAGACACAAAGCCCAGAGCCTCTATGTCATGGATTCCACAGGCTTGATCCGACCCCACCTTCTTTCTCTCGGGTGGTCTCTCCCAACCCTGACGTTTGTTGGTGTAAGGAAGGAAGTGATGTCACACCGGGGGGGAGCACATTTAAGTAGGGGCCCAGTCTGTCTGATGTGAGAGGAAGACAACCCCAGTCACATCCTGATGACTTGGATGTCAATAATGGCAGTGAAACAATGCAACAACACTTAACACAAACCTAATGGTGAAGGGGCAACCCACAGAACACTGCGGGGGCCAGTGATTCACTTGGTGGCACATACGCTGCTGAGCTCGTCAGACTCCCACAATCAAATAAGAGTTGTTTGATGAAAAAAATCAAAGCAGCAAAGATTTAAATGTCATCATGAAGTTGCATTCACCCGAGTACTCCTGCTTTCTTACACTCGTTCCCACTTTACATTCCTCAGTTCCTGTATCACAGTGATGACCCTGCAATTAACCTTTTTCCCCACTCATCCCTCCTTGTCTGACAGGCACACTAGCTACCATTCATCCCAGAAGGCACCACGGTATACTGACAAGCCCTCAGCATTGTACTTCAACACCAACGACTAATTATAGTTGCATAGATGGCCGGGAAACAATTTGTAATTTTATACAGTCTCAACAACGACGTCTGTGTATGTCTGTGTAGCGACGTGGAGGAATAACCACATACTGTAACACTGTTGTCAGGAAGATAAGGGTTTGGGCTTAGTTAAGTAATCTCCGTTTCCTTTATGAATTACAGATAATCCCTTTGTCATACTGTTGAGTGTAGACATGATGCAAGCACATGCTCATTTGACACCAGACCTGGACTAGGTGTTTTCAAAACCCAAGGACCCTCCTAGAGAATACACAAGAAAAATTTCCAGTGTAGACTACAGTAGATTTAATATTGTCTACATAAAGCACAGACTACGTATCCCAAGTAGCTAAATCGAGAGCACATAAAAAAGCTTTATTGTTACACACAATTTAAACAACGACAAAATATAGTGCCTCGACGTGAAGCTTAGAATGCGTGAACTATTTAGCAATGTCACTAGACGGGCCAAGTAGTAGTGTACACACTGATATAACTTACATAAATTATAATTAAATATATTATTTGACAGGAGTATACAAAGAAGCAGAAAAAGTACAGGAGTCAGTAAACACGAATCAGCTTCTGCAGTGCAAAAAAGGATGATAGCAACACTGAAATAACAACAGTAACGAAAGTTCTAACTGAAAGCCCATCTGCAACTATGAAACCATTTCTCCGCAAGCGCACACGTTAAATAACAAATTACAGCTGCACGTGGCCAGCCAAGTGGCCGTTCCACGGGAATTGGAATGTACAGGTATCCTAAATACAGTGACAGATACAGGAGGAATCTCATATCTCTGTGTTTACAATCACATCTCAAACATCTTTGAGACTCTGGATACGGTGTCGTTATACTGTTGCCTAGTGGGCTAGATACTGTCTCGTCCTCCTTCACCTTCCGCTCCAACATTCCGCATTGATTGCTTGATTGATGTTCTCTTATTTTCACACAATTTCCCTCGAAACATGTTGGAAATGTTGTCTTTCGTAATACAACGGTAGAAGTAATTACGACTCTTCAAGAGTGTTAAAATACATTAAGGTTACAAACACAATGCATGTGAAACTTTTTTTCCTCAGATTTCACACGGACCAAAAACATTTGGCAGCACAGAGAATCAGGCATCAGCAGCGGCCGACTGAACTCAGCTATACAGTCGGCGGTTTTAACTGGGGCTATTGCACAACCGCAGTGTCATTGGGGCTCATTCACTGACAGAAATATTAATATGTTTGTGAACACGTGATAAAGAGCATTATAATCTAGCCATGCAGCTACTAAACACTGAGAGGCTCTGCTGGTGGTACAGCTATAATATAGTACAGTGCAGAACAGAAGCACTTAACAGTTCGAGGAGTATGTTCTTGGTTTTGTATAAAATACTGTTGCCGATTGCTATTGGACACAGCACATAAAGGGAAACAAAAGCATTTCAGAGAAATTGTATAATATTCTACTGCTAGTTAAGATCTCACTCCCCATAAGGTTAAAGAACAAGGATATGTTCTGTTTTTACAGTGAAGTCAAAAGCAGCCATGCAAACATTCAACATGGGCACACCATGGAAAATATCAGCAATAAGGCTCGAGAGGGCGTGGTATAAGCATGGCCAATATACCACATCTAAAGGCTTTTCTTAAGCAAAACGCAACGTGAAGTGCCGAGATTCAGCCCGTAGCCATGCAATACTGGCCATATACATCAAACCCTTTATGCAAATATAAACCAGTAACCAACACAATTACAACAGTAACCATATGTAATACCTATGCTATACAGTCTAATAAACCACAGCTTTTAGCCAATCAGTATTTAAGGTAAAACAAATGCTGTGCAATGTATAATAGCCACAGCATTGTCAATATCCCCATGATTTCACATTCTCTGAAATTCGCCAAACAAATTATTACAATAATGGCAGGGACTACATTAAGGACTGTGTGCGTGTGAGAGCTGATGTGTTTGGCTGACTGTTGTGTGAGACTCTTAAGACTAAACCTAACAGGATACACTAAATCAGACTGTACCCTGCTGTAGTATAATTTACTTAGAAGTGGAAAAGCCCATCATCACCTCATCTTCCTTCAAAGTGTATTCCTATCATTAGTAGTGTTGTGTGTGTGTGCGCGATTGGAATAGATGGAAGTTTCTGTGGTGAACATTAATTAGGTACTCCACTGGGTGTGTGTCATACAGCGGGATCCTCTCATCAGTCGAAGGCCAGGCATTTACAAAATAAAAGCCTACCATATGGACAGTGCAGGCGCCCGCACGAAACAGGAAAAACGGGGAGTTTCTACTGAATGACATTTTGGAAAGACAGCTGAATGATGACCTAGGATTCCTTCATATCATTAAGCAGCTTCCATGTTGAAATAAAAATCTTGAAAAGTAGAAAGATCTCTTGGTAACGATTTTTTGAATAAATGGCAAAAAAAACTAAATCTAGGTAAATTCTGTGTGTTTTTACAGAACATCGGGATGTGGCACAAATACAGCCATTTAATATAACCCAATATTTTAAAGGCATTTGTAGTTGTGTATCATTTGTAAACACTTCTCTTTTAAAGGAGGAATACTGTACATTTGATCTTAAACTCGGTAAATCTCATTAGGTTAGAATCAACATGCGTGTGTGTGTGTGTGTTTGGGTGTAGTTGGTCCCTGGATATATGGAAACACCAACGCAGAGGTGAACGAAGGTGATGACGTCATCTGGCCTGTAGCTGTGGGGATTCCATAACAGAAAACACCCTCCGTCACCCTCTCCAATGGAACCTCCACCCCCAATATCCTTCCTAATCTCAGCCCCCACCTCCATTCATCGCTACCGCCCGTCTGTTTGGAACACAGGTTTGAGTTTCTCTTGAGTGGTGCCAACCTGTCAGGGCGTAGTGCCAGCCTGTCAGGGCGTAGTGCCAGCCTGTCAGGGCGTAGTGCCAGCCTGTTAGGGCAGTAGCACAAAGACAGGAGACAACAATGGCACACTAATCAAATCGTGATATGCTGCCTAATAACAAAAACAACAAAACGATTACAGAATCAAACTTTCAGTCAAGGCATGTAATATGCCCCCCACCCACACACATTACAGATAATATTAAGCAAAGGCTGTTATAGCGCCCCCTGGGTAGCGATGACCCGAACCTGAATACAGTGAAGAGGCTTGGTGTGGGAACGGATGTCTGGCAGAATATCACTGAGACGTGATGAGGATCTTCATAGGGTTTAGCTGCAGGTTGTAGGATTTACACATATACTGTACAGTAAGCAGCTTGGGGGGAGGAAGGGAAAGGCGCGTTGAGAAGGGAGGGGGAGGAGGGGGTAAGGTAAGGCAGAAGGGGGGGGTTAAAAGAAAGGTTCCCTCATTCGCGAGCATGCCTAGGCACGCTCCAGGAGCCACTGGAAGAGGGGCATATGCTGGGGTGCTCTGCCAGTCAGGGATGCATCCTCTCTGGGTTCAGCCTGGGGTGGAGTGTGGGTCTGAGTCTCCTCACAGAAGCGCAGCAGAGCTTGAAGCAGGTCCCCCACCCTCCACTCCCTCTCTTTCAGCCTCTGGACCACCGCAGGCAGCTGGAACACAGAGACCAATACACAACTCAGTGACGACTAAGGCACCTGTGCGCATGACCCTTTGGTCTGGGGCTCAAGCCGCATCACTTACTTGCTGCAGCTCCCGACTGCCACTGGGACCCAGCTGAACTACGGCCAGGTCAGCCATGGAAGCTGCCACCCACTGCAGCATGCTCCTGAGCTGGGGGTCGTAGGCCATATGGCGTGGGTCAGTGGTCGTCTCCCGGAGCTCGGAGTTGACCACCAGAAGGAGCCGGTGACCCTGGCCCCGGTCCGCACGTACTGTACCAAAGAGAATAGCAAAGGAATGTATTTTCTCTCTCTTGCAAACACACTGTTTCCTCGATGGCGACTCCCTCACTGCATTTCTTCCATGGCGACTCCCTCACTGTTGTCTCTGGTTGACGGTGCTCCCTACGGTAATAGCCCTGCCCTGACTTCCTGGGTTTCCACAGCCGCTGTGGTGGGCCAGGCCTGTTTCCCACGCTCCCTCTCACAGTGGGCTGGCTCTGATAGCCAGGAGCCTTGAGAGAGCAGTCCGCTCGGGGCCCCGCTCTGACAGACAGACACTGTGCACAGAGAGCCTGAAGCAGCGCGAGACCCCGGGGAAATAGATGAATGAATGAGCGGCAGTGTGGCTGAGTGTGTGGGAGGTGGGTGAATTCCCCTCCTAGTAGCACAGAGACACACACAGCGCCCAGACTCCTTGTCTAACCATACTTAATATATAGCAAGGAAATGTGACCACTCAGGGTTATAAAGGACAGGGATACTTTTTCCATGTTGTTTAGTTGTGTCCTACATCTGTTCTGTTCAGCGTGTGGCCGTGGAAAATGTTCTACGGGCTGACTTACAGAGATATCAAATGCTTTGTGTAGAAACTAGTAACATAATATCATGTTGACTTTCCAGGAATGTCAGGAGTTAATCATACCGCAGGATTCATCCTTGGTCTCGGAGTCCTTGTCTTCAGTGCAGTCGCTGTGGGATGAGGAATATTACACTGGTTACAACTGACCAGCACAGGGCCATTGTAGAGGCACAGGGAAAGTCAGAGAACCAAAGAACAAAAACAAGATAGAGAGAGAGAGCAGAGACAAAGAAAGAACAGAGAAAGCAAGACAGAACAAGACCTTAAGCAGGGGAGAGGAGGAAGCAGAGAGATGAGAAGAGTGTAAGATATGGAAAGGAAAAAGGGTGGGCCACAAAGCATGCAAGAAGCCATTGTGAGATGTACCAGCATGCAAACAGTTATAATGCTCATCTGAAATCAGACCCTCTTCCTGGTAGAGCACTATTCTAGGCTGGAGACCTACCCATTCCCTAGGCCTAAAGCATTACATTCATAATGTCAACCATTACCACTGGGCACCTCCCAGCATGCTTAGCATTTCCAGTTCGCTGACCTTATCAGAGATTCTCTCCAAAACCTACATTTGTCATGTTAGCTACACTCTTCACTATGCTTAATCATTGGCAGGTGATAATGTCTAAGGCATCTGTGACATAGCTTTTCTCCCTCAAAATGTATACTCTGCACAAACATCTGCAGTGTGAAAAACTAAACAGTAATGCGTTTCTCTCTTGAGCCGTTCCTCTTGTTTCCGCGGCCCAGGGCAACAGACTCACTTACAATCAGGCCATTAATATGTCCCATTGTCAGAGTAAAGACTAAGCTACCGTATATGGAAAGGACTTCACCTAGTGGTGTCGGATGGGCTCTCCTACCGTATACACACACACACACACACACACACACCTCAGGCCAGAACCGGTTTCTACCACCTCCTGTGGAGAGCACTGGGCGGAGGCCTGCATGCACACAGAGGACCCCAGCTCAGGACACACAGAAGACACACACGGCACGCATGCATCGCTAACGAGGCTAATCCCCCCAGCCGACAGGATGGCGACACACAGGGACAAAGACCAGCGCTGTCCTCTATCTAAGGGATCTGTAGAGGGGACGACTGGAGTGTCACACGGATCAGAGCCATGAGATCATGCAGTGATTAGTGGGGGCGTAGGTAGAAGTTGGCCCTAACCGTCGGGTCAACGTGACGCAATCGTGTTCCAGCGGTTACGGTTGAGATCTATGAACCATAGATCTCCGGGCGTGGGCAACTTCTACCTGGGCCCCTGAGGGGAGCATTAGCACTGTGAAGCGCACGCATGGACCAACCTGTCGGAGTGGGAGAAGGACAGATGCTCGTCGTATACCTCCCCCTCTAACCCCAGGCTACTCCAACTACTGCTGTTCCCATTGCTGCAAGAGACGAGACCCGCGGTCAACAGCGCCACACGCACAGCCTGACCTGACCGACACTAACCTCCTGCTAATACGACACTGGATGGCGATTCAACCACTGGGCCACGCTGGGGACCTACTGGGTCCAGGCACGCGGTCTTGAGGAGCGGGAATCACTTGGGTCAAGCTCGGCAAGAACGGACCCAATTGGTATTTCTTATCTGGCAAAAATTACCGCTACGAAATATCACACCATTCATCTTGAGGCGAGGCGAGGCTCGCGTTAACAAAATATAATTTCAGTCAAAACCACAGCTGTCCATGACTGTCTAATGACGTGAGATGTAATCACTGCACGGTACAGTTCAGTCGTGTATTCCCCAGGAACATCAGGCTGGTAACGGTCAGTATCATAACACAGGGTAACACCATCATTCTCCCTGATTAGCAGGCTGGCTGGAACCTGCATGCCACTCTGCTATGTACAAAAATGTGGAAAGTAAAAAAAGAAAAATGAAAAGCTATTATACCTAACGGTTAATGGAGCTGTGGTTTGGTAGAATTGGTTTCCATGGTTATATACTGATTTGTTGATAAAAGGGAGTTGGTTGGATTTGCATTTTGAACAGAGAAATATAATAATGAATTGAAATTTGTTATTGTGGAAAGCGTGAGAGACTGCCACACCTTTAGAAAATATTATGATACCATCAATGCCCTGGAGTCTAGCATGATTTGATCATCAGAAATGGAAAACCAGTTCTCTTTTAAACACTAAACATAGTCAATCCAAACAGATCTTAGCATGGAGCAGCTATATCAAATCTATAACAACATTGGCAAGAAGACAGACCGACCATATGTAATGTAATGTAATGTAATATTTGCTCAAATTTGAAATAATGGTTTCCTGGCAGCCAAAGATCCTGAAGGTCCCCAAATCATACATGAGCTTCTGCTGACCTTAAGGGAACCACACATCATTACGCCACAATCGCAGAAGCCTGCTAATGTCAGGCTGAAAGTCAACATGTAGGAACATGTCTGGTATTGATCTCAAGACAGTCTCACAGGATTAAACCAACTAATCACCCCAGCCAGTTAAAACTAACATGCTGGAAACTCCATTTCCCATAAACACATCTCTTTTTTTATTGGCAGTGTAGTCAAAGCAGTTATGACTTAATTGTTTAAGTGTAGGCAGAACGCCGATGTCACATATATATATATATATATATATATATCAGTCAGTGGGCATTGAACATGGATTAGAATCATTGGCCGGTGAGAGAGGAAACAGTGCTCAAAGATAAGAGTAGTGTTAAAGACGTGAATTATTAGTCAACTAATCTATGTTTATCTCATGCCAAGAAACAAAAATAATAGAACAATATTTGTTTCATTGAACCCTTATTTGACCGCGTAAAATGACAACCGCCTGAGACATTACATTCATCCTGCGCATTCCCCACCTGTCACTGAGGTGCAGGAAGCTGCTGGTCTCGTCTGGGTGTTCGTCCTCAAAGCTGAGGTTGGACCAGCTGCCCAGACTGTCGTCTCCCACACTCAGACTGAGCTGATGGGACACTGTGGCCTCAGACGCCTCCCCGCCAGGAGAGCTACCACAGGGACAGAGCAGGTGGGGACTAAACACATGAACAAAGATGGCGTCTGACACAAAGACACCGTTCATAAAACTGCAGGGAAATATAGTTCGCAACCAAGATGGCGGACATCTTCATAGCTCTTTTAGTACTGTGGTTAGGACATTTTGTTTTTTTTAAACATTATTTGTGGGATTTGAATCAAATGAATTGCGCTTGATAGTGCGTCACAAATCACCAAACCCTTACTAATCCGAACCATGACAAACACCAAGGTTAACCATAAGTTACTGCATGTGAAGCGTGGTGGAATATCCCAGTACCTGACTCATGGTGTTGTACTCAACGCTACGGTTCGGTGGTGGTGTAATGCCTTCAGGGGTTTTTAAGACACACTGATGTTCATTAATGACTAAGAATGATTATTTCACCCAAACATCTAAAGATATAGCTCAATGCTCTTCTCAGTATTGTATGTTCCCGATCAAACCTTATTCTAAAAGAAAAACATCAGGAGAGAAAAAAATAAGAGCTACATAGGAGATGATGAAGCAAGTTAAACTTTTTTTTTGCTTGAATTCAAACCAGGGTTTAAATATTTGTGCAATTGTGGTTACAGTGTGAAGAAGACGATCATATAAACACATAGGACTATTCTTCTGCATCTACAACAAGTGGACCCATTCAATAAATGTCTGTTGAATAAGAAAGCAAGTCAAAATTAATTCACCATGGATGTTGAGTGTTTGAAACCAAAGGTGGCCCCTGGTCTTTTAGACTTAGTCACCGTGTTCCGGTACCTGAGGTGGGCGGTCTGGCAAGCGTTGGAGAGCGCTGACACCATGATCTCGGCGGTCAGGCTCTCAGCAAAACTGGGTCCGTCATGTCCGATCCCGCTGTCCGCGTTCAGGCTGGTGTTGCTCGGCTCACGCTTGGCCCCCTCCATCGCCGTAGTTACCAGCGCATCAGCCAACACGGCCCGGCGATCCAAGTCTATGTGGATCTCCGGGATCTCCAGGCCACACGCACCCACCTCACCGTCCGCCCTCCTCCGCCTCCTCTGACCGGCTCCGAGGAGGTGTGATCTGCTGGGCTGCATGCAGAACAGGCACTCCCGAACCTGAAATAATACATTCACGCAAACTCAATGACTATCTTCAGAGAAAAGAGTTTTGCTTTAAAATCCTGAATTTTCCGACAGGGAACGACTACTGTGTGAATGCCAGCTTTCAACGTCAATACACATACTACTAAAATAAGCCTATATATTTACATTGAAACTAAAGGGCCCAGAAAGATACAGTGGTCCAGGTTACAGGCTCACAGAACAGCTTTAACATTGCATTCATCTATTTGGCTCTAAGCTGCCAGGTGGGAGGATGCCAGGAAGGGCTGCTTTGTCTTGTTGTGCTACAGTGACTCCTTGTGGTAAGATGGGTGTCAGTGAGTTCCATAGTGGCTGTGGGCTCCACTCCTATTTTAAATATATATACAAAATCTGGTTACAGATTATGAACCAAAATATTTAATTATAATACTTTTGCAAACGCATAATTTTCGTAATAAGATAGATACCCAACCCTGCTTACTTAAAAATTCAAAAATTCTGCAATACAAATACACATTTGTTTGCTGCAGCAAAAGCTGTGAGGGTTAATTCCCCTTTCTTGTAAGGTGGTCTTGCAAGCCGAGGAGTCTACAATTATAAAGGCTCAATGTGTAACCCAGCGTGAATGTCTGCTTGTTTAGAAAGATGGGCTAAATTCAGGACCACGGACAGAGCAACACTAAATAATCTTATGAGTACTTCAACAAGGGGTAAATGTGTATGGAATTGTTCAAATTAAAAGCTTCTGTCCAAAAATGTGTTTAGAGTCAAATGGATTTTCCCACACCGCATAATTAAAATAAAGCATTTATTACATATTTCACTTGTATTAGACTTTTAAAAACTTTTTTCAAGTGAACGTCTTATTATAATTTAACACGATACTGCAGACCATGGCCCAGTGTGTGTCTACAGCAGAATGTATCGTTTAGTATGGCTATCTGTAATTGGTATCGCCCCATCACAGGCTGCTCAGACACAGTGGCGTTGGAGCCTGCTGTAATGCTACAGTCACTCAACGTATTCACGTTTTAACCATTTCAAAAAAATTGGCTAAAACAACTACAGATCCCACAAGTTGGAGATTCTGGCTCACTATTTGGAATACCTCCAAACAGGGGCGGCATTTACCACACATCCAATCTGTCCATGTGCTAACAGTCTAATAACGAAACAAAAGAATCCCCCAACCTGGCAGTATCGGCAGGCCGTTTCCCCCTGTACGGAGCCCAACACTCCCCCCTCGGTCAGCCGTTCAGAGTGGGAGTGTCGTTCTGGGGCCTGCTGGGTCGGGTGTCCAGCCGAGGCCAGGCCCATCTTCAGCGTGTCGTCCACTATCTTCCTGGCATAGTGCTCTATGACCTACAGACGGAGATGCTGAAAATTGGCACCTGCTAAAGAGTGACACTACAATAACACAGGCTTATACATGATGCCACAACAATTCTAATGGCTGGCTTGAATACGTTTTAATATTTCACAACCCCCTCTACCAAGAGCGATGGTACCGTCGCCAGACAGACCTGCATGACTCCATTGCTGTGGTCTCCATTGTACAGGCTGCCAGTGCTGTGGTACTGTCTGCTTCTTCCCTCTCTGGCCAGAAGGGGGCATGAAAAGGAGTTCCTGACCAGGTTCTCGGCCATGTCCTCTAACTTGGACTTCTGATACAGACACGAGTCGGTCAAGGACTTGGGCAGTCGGGCCGAGGACATTCGAAGCTTGCGTGTGACATCACAGGTGACGTTGTACGCCAGTGACTCGGCAAAGTGAACCAGCTCCGTGTACTCCTGCTGACCTCCGTCGTCACTGTCGCTGGAGAGTGACCCCACTCCCCCCGCTTCATCCCTGGGTATGGACACCCCAACGTTGGGCCCCCTGAAGCTATAATTGTGGTGGCGCCTGGAGGAGTGGTGCCTGGAGGAAGAGGGACTCTTCTTCACGTTTCGGGCAGCGTGGGCAAGGCCCAGTTTGATGGAGCGGTAGGCCAGGCGACTGGCATACTGATCCAGGATCAGCTCCCTGCTGCCCCCCTCTTTCTTCAACACCCGGATGAGGTAGCCAGCATATTCATCGGTCACACTCTCACAGCTGGGGTACTCCGACGACATGCCGGAGCTGGTGGTGGATAAGTGGGGGGCGTTGCAGGACCGCCGGTCGGCTAGATGGCCCACCCTGCAATCCCGGCTGTGTTCACTTGGCTGCGTGTGGTGCTGGAGGTGAGGGCATTTCCCCGCCTTCTCCAGGCTGCCTTGTTGGACCCCCCTGTGACGACACCGTCCTGGGCCCATCATCTTCTTCACGTCGCTGATCACCTCTCCCGCCACCTCGCCAGCATATATCCACAGAGTGTTCAGAGTCTGCTCTGAGAAACGGGCCACACTGTCTCTCCTCTCTTCCACCCTCCTCCCACCATCCGCCACTCCCAGGGTGTCCATTTCCGTTGCCAAGGAGATAATGTGACACGCGAGTCGCTCCGCGTAACGGAGGGCTCCCTTGTCCGTCAGCTTGTGTCCTCCAACCGAGAGGTTGGGTTCTGACCGCAGGCATGGTTCTGTCTTGGATTTAGAGTTCCCTCCTTCTACTCCACCCTCCTCCTCCTCCTCCTCCTCATTCCCGTCGGCCTCCTCAGACAGAGACCTCATAAGTTTAAGCATGAAGTCGGCCTTGTCTTTCTCAGAGGGGGAGTCTATGAGCTCAGGCTCCGGCAGGTAGTGAGGGGTGGGAGGAGGGGTGGCAGGGGAGAACTCCTTTGCCAGCTTGCCTTTCAGCTTCTTGGAGAACTGCTTGATTCGCTTCTCCTGGGACACAACGCTGGGCTGCTGGGGGGTTGAGGGGGGAGTACCAGGGGTCCCGTTGGACTTGCAACCAGGGCTGGTAACCATCTCCTCACCAGTGGCCAGCTTCCTGCCTTCCCTTCCACCCATCTCAGATCCTGGTACCTCAAGGGTGTCCTTCATCATCCCAGGCCGGGTTTCAGGGACTGCACAACTCATCCTAGAGCCAGCCTCACTGGCCACGCCTCCTAGGGTCTGAGAGGCAGAGTGGAGAGAAGACATGGAAGTCTGGTCAGTGACACTACCCTTTTGTCCAGATTGAGGTCTCGGACCTACTAAGGTTTTTGAAAGGAAGTCTGCATAGTCCTCCACCTTCTTCATCTTTGTAGAAGTGATCTCGCATGCTTCACTAACTATCGTATCCACCATGTTTCCAGGAAAGTTTTGAAAGGGCGTCTTTGGCAACAGGTCAGTCTGTGTCGCGGCAGTAGTATCGAAGGAAGCTGTAGTCACAACACTGCTTTCTGAGCAGCAGCTCCTCTTAGGGCTGGTCTGGGAGGTGTGGGCAAGGCTAGACTTGCACTGGCAGATCTCCTCGGAGTTGTGGAGGTGGGAAATGACCTGGCCTGCATTGGGGACTGGTACACAGCTGGCCATCCCAGACACACAGAACAAAGCCTTCTTCACTGTACAGCCATATTCCCCTGTTGGATCTGGACTTTGCTCTGCTGGGCTAACTTGAAAAGCCTGGAGGCTGGCAGCTGTACTGCAAGTAGTGTGGGTGTCGTCAGCGCTGACATAGCAGATGTTGTCCAGAGAGACACTGATAGCCGCCTGAGTAGTGAAGGCCACATCAGCCTGGGACAATTCAATGAAGGCCTCCTGGATGACAGACTCTGAAAGATCTGAGGCATAGGAAGACACCACCTCCTCATCATCATCGTCATCCTCCTCCCCGACACCAAAAGACCAGTCGCTGGGCGTGATAGGGGTGGAGGGGTGAGAGAACTGACAAACTTCCATCATCCCCTCAAACACCAACTCCTCTGCCAAATCAGCAGCAAATTGTGTCACGGTGCTGTTGAACATCTGCTTCTTCACCTTCAGGAAGTCCTTGAGAGCCCCTGACACTGCCTCTCCCACCAGAAAGCCAGCCAGCCCATTGATGGCCCGTTCCTTCAGAACACAGGCACGGCGCATGCCAATCTCCTGAAAGGCCATCTGGAAGACAGAAGAGGTTAGTCTAGCCGCCAAGTGGCATAGGGTGGTGGTGCAGGAGGACACCCCCTTCTGCAGGTCCCTCAAGGCACTGCCCAGACTCATTTCCACCAGGTCTGTAGCAAACCTCTGGATGCCATCTTTCAGCGACTGGGGCTTCTGCTGCATCTTGGAGACGGTAACAGCCTCCTGGATCTCAGAGAGCTTCATGATGTATCCAGATTGGTTTTGAAACTCTTTGTGGCAGACACAGCTAAGATTTTTGTTGTCATTGATGTCCACGGGAGACTGGTAGCCACACACAGAACTTAGGATTTCCATGGACAGGCTGCTGGCGAAGTCGGAGTAAGTCTTGTAGAGTGAACAAAGGTCCTGGGGTTTACGCAGCTCCGAGTCATCTCCATCACTCTCAGTCTTCCAGAAGTGGTCTAGAGCTCCTCCGTCTCCCAATGGGCTGAAGGCTGAGGAGCTGACGGGGCTAAACAACGGACCTCCGCTCTCCTCACAAGAGTTCCTGGTCGGACGGGGGGAGTCAGGGGATCCATAGGGAGAGCGGGGGTGAAGAGGGCTTCTGAGTGGAGTTGGTTTCTTCACATTAGCAGGGAGGGTGCGTTGGTCAAACCGATGGGGGTTCATGGTGGAAGAGCTTCGAGACACTTTCTTGGAACCTGACTTGCTACTCATTACTTCAGAGTGCTTCTTCTTACCCAGCCCAGTGGTCGTAATAGAGGTCTGGTCAAGAGGCAGAGTGAGAGTACAGCTCTCTGAACTTAGCTCATCAAAGTCGTCAAACTGGTCAAAGCTGTCAAAGAACTCGCTGACCTCAGAGTCGGAGTCCTCCACCCTGTCCGTTGGCCCTCCAGGAATCTGAGGGATGTCCAGTATTGCTTTTAAACTTTTCTGGTAACCAACCTCATCGAGGAAGATGATTGGACTAGGGCTGGAGCAGTCCGACGACTCAGATTCGCTGATTGTGCGAGTGGGAGAGGGGAGCCGGGCTCTAGGGCTACAAAGAGTCCACTGGGACTCTGCCCCTCTGGGTCTCTGTACGGTAACAGACACCTCTGGGGGAGATCTGCAATTAATTAAGGACTTCCTGGAAGCTGAGCTAATTATAATCCTGGAGCCTGATAGGTCCTTGTCTCTCTTGTGGGCAGGAACTGTCTGGGAGGCAACATCACGCTGGTTTCTACGTAGATTTGAAGAGCTATTGGCTAAAAGAGCGGAAAGAGAAAGAATGGGGGTAAATAAAGCATTCTTCTATCTAATCATTCACCGTAAGTCACAGTAAATGATAATTTCATGATCGACTGAACCCTTTTGCCTACAATTGTGATCAACCTACAATGTTCCTCCTCCTCCAGATGTTCCAAAGCGGTTACAAAGTCATCTTCGATGGAGGACACAGACTGGTTTGTGTCATCTTCCTCGGGCTGGCCAGGTTCAGCTGTGCCCCTGTGGAGTGCTTGGAGTTCCATGGCATAACGGACTCCTGCAGCATAGCGCCCCAGCAGGCCCACCAACATGCTAACAATGGCCTGGCTGGGGCTGAAGCTATGTCTCAAAACACAAACTGCCTTGAGCCAGCACTGCTGATGTGAAAGACAGAAAAGAGATTGTGTTGGTTGCATGGCACGGTGGTTTGTTCTTACTGCCACCGATCAGCCCTTTAAAAATTACTATACTAAATAACAAGAACACTTGCCACTCACAAACAGTTTGCAGAATGTCAGTGCTTGGCTTGTCCAGAAATACAACAAACTAAGGCAATTATCAAAGAATCTTTGGGCCGGTAAACTCTCAAATTCACAGGAGGGATTGTATTTGAGGTGCTTTACTGAGAATGGCTTTGCAATGTCTGCATGTCTGCTTGTGATCTGACGTGACCTTCCACATCACTTGTCTTGGCCACCCTGGGTAGAGTTGCATTGCCTGTCTGTGTGTGTCCCACATACAGGCAGACAGACAGACAGAGACTGGCGCACACACTGTAGAGTCAGTCAAAACCAGCTGAACAGCCAGACTGAACACTAGCACAGACATAGGACCAAGAAGTCCCAGAAATCAAGCACCCACAAAATGTGTACCTCTAGCTGCTAAACAGAGTAAAACCACAATCTCAAGAATTTGCATGACATCTGAGGAAAGTCAAATGAATCAGCATCAAAACTATATCAAACTCATATCCAATAGTGAAACAATATTCTCTGTTGCAGTCTAAGTAACTTCAATAACCTCCTCTACTTGTTACCTGTGTAGCAGAGTCCCTCCTGTCAGTTAGTCTCCTGCTGTCCTTTAGTAGCAGCACCTCCTCGTTCCTGAGGCTGGTGACGTGGAGAGACCTCAGTAGCTCCGCCAGATCTCCCGGTAGAGATGACAGTGCCTGGGGAAGAAGAGGGAACCGAAGATCACAAATACTGAAAGCTCTAACCCAAGCAACAATATGAAGAGCTGAGCTAGAGCAGTAACTTTTACCTGTAGGGTTAGATCCTCCCCTTCAGAGTAGCCTGGCAAATACAGAAAATTCATCTGAGGAAAGGAGAGTACAAGTTGGGGAAAACCTGCCTATCATAGTCACAATCACTGTGTGTATGTGCGCGTGTGTAAATGCAAGTTTTACTATACTATACTATACCATTACAAAGTTTCCAAAAGTATGGTTAACCATGGAAAATCTTAATTTGAATTTAGGCTTGTGGAAACTGTTAGGATTACAATTAGGATAAAAGTTAGAATTAGGGTTAGGTGTAAAGTTTAGGGATAAGAGTAAGGATTAGGTTTCTGTGGTTAAGGTTTTGGAAAACTGTACTGTGAGTGCTAATGTCTGGGCTTCCCACAAGGTTAGTAAACAAAGCGTGTGTGTTTTCTGTTACAAACCTCTGTCAGGCGATGTGCGTCTCTGGTCTGCAGCTCCTGTCCTACATTGCAAAGCTCTTTCTTGTTCCTCAAAAGAGTCTTTAGACATTGAGTCCCACTATCACGCACAGTCTGCCCAACAAACAAAATATGAACTCAGCTTAAGTTAAACACTCACCACACAGCAATGCATCTGAAAACAATAAAAGTTATCTGAAAACAATAAAATCTATAAATCACGGAAGATTTGAAGCCTACTAAGTCAAATGTGGACTATTACATTCCACACTATGAACAAAATAAAGCCAGCTAGTGTACACATTACATTTCACCAAAAAGTGTAATATGTGAATACACTTTTACTACATTTATTTTGTAGTAAAAGTCCTCCATCTCCTCTCACACACTGAGAGGGGAACGTTACAGAGTCCAGAGCCATCCTGTGACCAGTGTCTCCTTAAAAGCTGTAATACTTGAAGAGATCACCAGTACAGAGAAATTGTTAACACATTCATAAGCTTTACCTTACACCTTGCATCCCCCACGAATGTGACAAACAAAAGGTTCTAATTAGATGATTGTCTGAATCTAACCTCCTTCCTTATGGACACTCTAGTCCTGAGCGGCACTCCTTGGAGGCGGGCGCAGGCGTCCATGGCAACACCGGAGGGGTGTTTTAACTGCAGAAGGAGTACAAGACCAGGGGACAACAACAGAAGAGGTTGAGAGGGAAACAGCATCACAGACAACGCGACATTCAGTTGACAAAAGTGATCCTGGTGTATTGAAAGGAAGCTGTTTGCAGGTGTGTTCCATGGGATTTTGCAGCCATATTCACATTTTGTGACCCGGCAGCAAAGTACTTTGCTCTATTGTTACGCCTGGAGATGTTATCTCTGCCGGCACGTAGTCCGTAAGGTGCAGGACTGAAACTGGCCAACATTGTTATGCAGCTGCTACGTGCTGCTCAGCATCACTGCCTAAACCACAGCACAACAGAGGCAGACTGCATGTAGTCAATCCAGCCAGAACCTGAAATCTCAACATAATCAGCTAGAATCCAACCACAAAACATTGCATAGTCAATAACAACACACAGTCGAAGTTTGATAAACCGAAATTAATTATTTCCGTAAATGTAATCTTAACATCAGACATTTGCCTAGTTTCTGTCAGATACCAACCTTCAGAATCTAGGCCACCAGCATGGGTGATCAAACAAACATAGAGAGAACCGGGGTGTGGACCTGAAGCCAGAACACAAACCCAGAACAACGGAAACACACTTGGTAAGCATGACAGAGCAGCTAAAGACAGCAAAATATTTACAAAGAGCGAGGAAGAAAGTTTCCCAAGAAATGTGAGCTGTTCTTTGAGGTGCTGTCCAAAGCAGCTGGTTGAGTCTGAGTCTAGACAACAAGTCTCTGATATGATGGCTGTCGTCTATGGGAACCAACCAGGGAAAATACTGACCACCCCTCCCTCTCTTTCTCTTCCTCACTTCCTCTCCTCTGCTGTCCCGGGACCTCCTGGTCTCTTGGCTGCTTTGTAGGGGTTTTCAGAAACAACAAAGCAAGCTGTTACCAGCTGACCTCAACTTTGTTCTGCTAAGCACCAACCCAGAATGCCTTGACCATGAAAATGCAGCTTGAACTGGAAATCTAATTGCGAGTGTCATACAGTAAATAACTGACAGGCCTCTGCCACAACCCTGTCTTTCTCTCACAGCAATTCACATTGTAGCCAGTTTTCTCCTTGCTGTTTTGATGTAGTTCTGTTGTGTACTACACTATAGCCTTTCAGTTATTTATCTGACAAACAAATGTAGGCTTATATTAATTCTCAAATAAATAACAAATAAACAAGTTAAAACCGAGACCATGTCAACCTGTAGGTTTACTACAAAATGGCCCCACACGTTTTTAGAATGTTTGTAAGGAGTGGAGATGCAGTTGCAAAGAAATTGCCATGGCAGGAATTGTGTAAAAGCAAAAATAGGCCAGTCTTTGAGGCGTTTCAGCATGACAATGTGGCTGTGTGGGCGGTTGGGTAAACAAACAAGGAGGAACGCTGCGCAGCTCATAACAGGAGAGAAAATACAATAGACAATATTCAATTTACCACTACCAGTATATCATAACGTTACATTTTTAATCTAAGCTACCTAGATCATACAAGCGAAACTTTATCCCTCAATCCTGCAGTGCTTGGTGTAGCTACAACATAATCTGATGGGTTTATACAAGGAACTGCTTCCATTAGAGCCTACTGAAAATAGGGGGATTAGAAGGTAGTATATAGCTACTCTTACTAGCAATCTGGCATTGTTATGCTGTGGCGGGTATGATGATTGACATGTCATTAGAAGCTGTAAAACAAAGACTAATTACATTTAATAACAGTTTTATAGTTGGTAGCTAGCAATAGATTCACAATGTCTAGGAGACGGAGGCAGGCCTTTGTCGCATCCTATGAATATAACTAGCTAGCTACAGTAGTCACAAATAAGATAGCCGGCTTTAGCTAGATCCAGCAGCTAGGTGTACGAATGTTGGAAAAACTAACTGCAACATTAGCCACCTTTTGTGAACTAACAAACAAGTAAAAACTTGCAAACACGAGCTGTTGTCGCATTTTCACACAGGAAAATAACATTACGACTGTCCGTTTTGTGACCATAAAAGCTTTGAAGCTACTACATACATATCCAAACATAGCAGTATTACGCTAGCAGTCATACTCATATTTTTGTTTAATATTGACGCAGTGCAAATAAATGTATTTTAGCATGAATTCTTCCTAGCTAGCTGGCTAATTGTCAACGCGTAAACGTTATTTATTTAACTAAAAGATGGGCTAACCGTTAAACTGTTTTGTTTTGTCTCTGGCTAACTAGTTAGCACCATTGGGCCTCGATCCCATATACTTATGCTAAAACAGCTGGCTACCTGGCTGGCGTAAGCGTATACAAATCCTTTGCCCACTGAGCTGCCAAAAATATCTTGAGACCTCTTCCACACAAATCATTTATATCTCACTTTCAAACAAACGTTATTTTAAACAGTAATTCTCACCGTTCAGCAAATGTTGGAATCGTATTAGCAAGGTGACGTTTCACTGACAGTTTATTCCATGAAAACAAGAATGACTCAGGCAGTAGTAATCACTCATGGCGCTCCGCTCTCTATCCGCAAGGGAGAGGCACAACCAGAGTAATCGATGCGTGATGTTCTACACTACAGGTACATTATAGCTCTTAATGAGCTGTTCCGGAAAATAATTATTAATTTTCTTTTACCATAGACATTCTAAATATTATCAATAGCTATACGTGTCTTTGTTTACGTAGTGGCAATCAGTTAAACCTTTGAGTCAAGGAAATCACGTTCACAAAAACGACATTAAGTCTTGAGGTACAAACTGTTTGTTTTCAAGTACGACACGATAAATGTATTATTTTGCTAACAGCTTATATCGTTTGGTTATTAGGCAAATAGGTTATTTGACAAGCGTTTCACAAACGGTTTGTTACGGTCTGCACACGAATTCTAATCAGTGGCTTCCCATGATGTTCACGTGATTATTGTCCGGTCTTTTTGCGGTGCCAGTCTCAAAGAAACGTAGACAATGCTCAAATATAGGCACCGTTTTAAGCGATGCAGGAATCAAGCTGTTGGCCATATTACTTATCCAGGTAAGTAGTCCATAAGCAGCAAGCTGGCTACCTAGTACTATAACTAACCATAACATATTTCTGTGCAGCAACACAATAGCCTAGGGAAAAAAAATATAAAACCGTTTGTTTGCTCGGTTATCTTGCTTACCACAGAAATGATAGGATATGAAGACATCAAACGTGATAATAAACGCTTGATAATAGTTCACTCCCCAAAAAACAATATATCTGCTATTACCCTAGTAGACGCTAGAGGGAGCTAATCAGTTTCACCTTAAAAAGACCTAACAACACAACCGTATTGAGACAGTATTAGCTAGCATAGTAGTTTGCTTAGTACTTAATTTTGTCTGTGTGACATCAGCAGCTACAGTTAATTTAACAAGGCAATGCCCATATAATAAAAATAATTAGTGCACAATTTACGCATGTTGTGCAGTAACATTTGTAGCTAGAGAAATCAAAAGTATGCTTTGGTTTTCCTCAAGGTTTGGACCTTTTGTTTACACTATATGCGGCCTCTGTGATGTCATCCGGAGCACAAGTACTTGGCTAAATAAATGCCTCACCCTTTCCTCCCACTCCCACATTAACTGCCACCTCCTTCTGTCCAATTTAATTAACATTTCAACTTCTGCTTTAATCAGTGGAATCTCTGGTTCAATCTTCACATGTCTTGAAGTCCCTTTAGCTACAGTATCCACTTCCTCATTTCTTCTCAAGCCAAAATGTGCGGAGACCCAAAAGAACCTCACTAACGCCCCATCCTCTAAACTGAGCAAAGTGAGAAGCACAAACACACAATCTTGCCTCCTGTCAGAATGGAACAATTGCAAGCTCTGCTGCACTGCACATGAGTCAGGACAAATGCCCACTTATTTCGAGATGCACCTCCATCCATTGTGACACAAAATATAGACCTGCAGTACACCTAGAATTTCTGCAGTACAAAATACACATGGAGTTTCCGCTGTACAAAAACACATAGAGTTTCCACAGTACAATATACACCTAGAAGTTCCGCAGTACAATATACATCTAGAATTTCTGCAGTACAATATACACCTAGAGTTTCCGCAGTACAATATACACCTAGAATGTCTGCAGTACAATATACACCTAGCATTTCTGCAGTGCAATATACACCTAGCATTTCTGCAGTACAATATACACCTTTAATTTCTGCATTACAATATTAACCTAGAAAACTCTGCAGTACAATATACACATAGACTTTCCGCAATGTAACTCAGATTGTTCTTGGGTCCTTTAAAAAAAAACATCCTGTACTGGGATTACCCAAGAATGCTTTCATTTTTCAGAAAAATGTGTGGGCGCAGGTTAACTATTGTGAATAAAGGCACTACATTTATATGGAGGATTTGAATGTACTCAGTTAGAAAAATATGTCTTTATAGAACATTTCATTTCCAAATAAAGGTGTGCAAAGGCAGTGCTTACTGTTAGTGGAATCTCTGTACTGGCAGTTAAACTACTCTCAACCATAGACTTCAGCTAATGATCTTGTGTGTAATTCCTTACAGTGGGCCAGTTAATCATAGGAACTGGGTTGACTGTGAGTGAGTGGCTATCAGCATTCTCATTTCAAACTCCTAGCTTAAGGGAGAGGTGCTAATGAGAAAAAAAGTAAGCTAATTCCAAGGTTTCCATTCTGGGTGAAATGGTCTGTGTTAGAGTGATCATGGTAGAACCGTGCCCAGGTTCAGCCAGCCTCACGCTGACAGGCATGCAGGGGGAGGTGGTTCAATAGTGCAGATAAACTGTAAGACGAGAAAAGGCGTCATCAGAGTTGACAACTTTAATGGATTTTCTGTATTATTTTTCAGGTGATTTTTGTCTGGTACTATACATATTTTGGATGCTTTCAGTGTTTGTTAATATCCAATCTTACTCAAAATAATGAAAATTTTTTGAGACAATTCAGTGCCAGACCTTTCTTCCTTGGGAAGCTCTGTGGCGTTGCCACTGGATGGGCCTCAGGTTTCTTTCTACTTTTCAGGCTCTCCCTCAGTAGCTGTCTTTTCCTTTCACCTCAATCCTTTATTTGTACTCTATCTAAGGAATACAAGAACAAACAGATTTACAATGTATAATGTTATGGCGTTCCTGTAGGAGCTTTCTGGGGTTAGGTTATGGTCCTGACTGGGGTTGGGGTATGGTCCTAACGGGTTGGGGTATGGTCCTGACTGGGGTTGGGGTATGGTCCTAACGGGTTGGGTTATGGTCCTGACTGGGGCTGGGGTAGGTTCTAACGGGTTGGTATATGGTCCTGACTGGGGTTACGGTATGGTCCTGACTGTGTGGGCTCTACCAATAAACAATGCCTCCACATAAAACCAGGCTTTTCATCCAGGGATACGCATCAAAGCAATCTATATATGAAATTCAGAATGGTCAAGCAGAAATCTGTTCACCTTTTTTCTGTCTTATCCCATTCTATTATTCCTCACCCCACAGATCTTACTGTGATGTGATATTATGTCCAGAAGGGGGCAGTAGTCAACCACTCCAGGACCATTCATGAACCTTGGCATTGTCTTAGTATTTACTTGCTATACCCCAATGTCCTGTATAAATATGCTTGTTTGCAGGTGGAAAACAAAATACCTCTTCTCAGGAGCATGAAGATCCACTCCTCCCCCTCCTCACACCCCCCTCTGTCCTCTATCCGCCTCTCAATCCTGTCCCAACCTGCTTCTTCTAGTGTCTGTGGGACACTATCAGTAACATTGATAAACCATGTACAGGTGGCCTGAGCAGACAGGAAGCATTACCTCTAACCATCCCCCTATTGGCTGCTGATATTGATTACAAACGCCAATGTGACCGGAGGTTTACACGGGTGTAGTGGTGACAAAGCCACAAACTGGGGAGCTGGGATATGACTAGCAGGACGGTTACCAGACTGTGAAGTTTGATTCCCTTTTTAATATAGCATGGCCGTTAAGAATCCCCAGAGTTACTCAGCTTAATGCTCTCAGCTCACCGACTCAATTTTGTGTGTGTGTTCTTTCTGATATTGTGTGTGTCTGTGTGTTCGTGACCCCAGCAGTTTTCCTGTTTATTTGCTGATGCACAACAGCCCGAGGACATTATGAAAACAATCAAATTGCTGAATTACCTCGTCTTAACATGAAGTGCCCTACCGCTCAGACAATCATCTCCTTCCTCCTCGTACAGCACATTACAATGCAGGCGCATGCGTGGACACACTGACAATGATTTTCTGCAGTGAATATTATTGCTTTTTGGTTAGTGAGTCCTATGAGATTTGTTACATATGCTAATACAGCTATAAAGAACAGCATAGGCTCAGAGAGACTCCTCTAATTATAACACTGATTAGACCAGGGCAAAGAGGAGGGAGAACCCACTGTTTAGAACAGGGCAAAGAGGAGGGAGAACCCACTGTTTAGAACAGGGCAAAGAGGAGGGAGAACACACTGTTTAGACCGGGGCAAAGAGGAGGGAGAACCCACTGTTTAGACCAGGGCAAAGAGGAGGAGGAAACCTCCTAACACCCCTGCTCCCCAAACAGACACTCCTAGCCCCTCACCCACATCCTTGCCTTACTAAGAGACTGGCAGGGTTTCTAACTCACACTTTACAGCAGTCACGTCATCTAACCTAGAGATTAGAAGATCAAGCCTGGTTTAATACTGGAATACACAGTTGTCGTAACTTTGGGTAGAAGCGTCAAATGTAAAAACCACAGGCAAGGATTTATCCTCATAATACAGTTTGAGTTAAAACAGCTTTAATCGTTTAATGGTGTTTAAGCAATTAGAACAACATTGTCAGGTGATATTTATGAGATTAATTTAATCCAGTTTAATTGGCGTATTAATATTTAAGTGTTTACCTCCAGCCTAGTCCATGGTAGCAGCCTTCAGGGATTGAGGACAAATCAGTAGGCTTGAGTCTACCTGATCAATGTGTTAAACTAGCTTTGTGCTAAAAAGTCTAAAAATGTCTTAATTATTAATTGGCCAGCAATTCCTAATCAGACTTTTAAATGACTTGTTTAATATCCCATTATTATTATCCCCATGGTAGTAATGGGGGTTTTCAGACTGCACTTTAATGTATTTGTGTAGAGAGGTCCTGCACGTTGGGTTACATGTTACACATGCCCAATCACCACACGGTATTCTCCTTGGATTTTGAGGATTCATTATGCAGTCATCATAAATCAAACGGAACTTTCTGACTCTTGCTGAAGGTTTCTCTGCCACCCTTCTGCAATAGGAAAAACCCATCTGTACACACACACACACGCATGCATGCATCTCTCTCTCTGTCTTTTTTTCTTTCTGTCAGTTTATCA
>JACXGK010000829.1:0-16528 GCA_016801125.1 Novumbra hubbsi
CCCTGACCAGAGACTTTAGGACCCTACACAACCCCTGACCAGAGACTTTAGGAGCCTACAGACAACCCCAGGCCAGAGACTTTAAGACCCTGTGAACACCCTATCCTTGTTTATATTGTCACAGCTTTGAGCTCAGAAAATAATTCCAAATTCAGTTGATCCAATTCCCATTTGTAAAACAACCAATTCATCTGGAGAATCAATGACTATAAAATAACACATAATGGAACAATTTTGAATAGAACAGTTGCAATTTTGCATGTAGTACCTGTGGATAATCGGTAGAAACACTAATGCCTGTTGTTATAATGAATACAGTGGATATGTGCGGCACTCTGTCTAACATGGCAGGACGAACGTAATGAATCTAGCCACAGGCCAGCCACAAACGTGGACGCCCAACCAATAGTGCTTCATCCTAGGCGGATAATTAAAAGTTGCATCGATCCTACACCCCAACGAACTCCACACAGCCCACCTTGCCTTTAAGACCCATTTCCTACTTCCTGTGGGATACATTTATCACCCGCAATACTACGGGGTGTGATTGTTCAGGGCGTGAATAAAGGGGGAACCTTCTAGAAGGAAATCGAACGGGAAATGGAGGAATGGAGAAACTAGGGTAAAAGAAAACGCTGTGTTGGGGTTTTCCTGCGTCATCAGTTAGTTGGATGGATTATGATGGCCTTACTGTTGCTGTTAGAATAGAACAAATACATGTATAGTCCCTCCTTGGAGTCTTTCTAATAATACTTTTTGTTTCCTTTTGACGTCCACAAAACCAAGCCATAAATGCATTCTGAAACAATTGTGATTAGATTGGGTGCATTGCAAGTAAACAACGTTATAAAGTGTCCTAGCATCCTTTGTAAATGCTACATTGCCTTTAAAATGGGGTCTGACTGCAACCAACCGTGTGGAGTGTAGAATAATAAGGAAAGGCGAGGTTGGAAGGAGGGGCATTTTGCAAATCTAGAAACAGACCGTATCATAGTAGAGACACAACTCCATGTAACTCGCTACGTAGAGTTCTCAGATTTCAGCTATAACAGAATAGCTCATCCCAGTTGATCTCTCACAGTAGATCTCTCACAGTAGATCTCTCTCAGCACAGCTCTCACAGCACAGCTAATGCAATACATCTCTTGACGTGGAGCTCTCACAGTACAGCTCTTACAGTAGAGATCTTACAATCATCCTGGATCAACAGGAAATGTTAATATGGAGAAAAGAAATTGTACAAAAACTTCAAATTAAGGACCCCACAGACCCCTTTCCTTCACGGAACCCATGTCTTACAGCTGTAAATGAAATATAGCTTTGCACTTGCCCACTCCATGTCTCATGAGCCACTTGTATGTCTCTGAACGCGTGTGCACACGTGTGTGTGTGCGTGTGTGTGTGTGTGTGAAGAAGCAGAGAGAGATGAGAAGTGACCTGAGGCAGTTTTATAATTTATGTCTGTGTTTCTATGTGAAGCAGGTGGGAATCTGTTTTTGCGCTGAGTTAGGGCCAGTTAAAAGGATTTGTTGCATTGCACTGTGTTCAATGGGTCCCCGAGTGGCTTTGCTGGCAGACACAAGCTTTTCTCTACACCCGCAACAAAATCTTGCCTCAGCGTGTATATGTGACTAATGAAATGTTGATGTCCGTCTCTGACTGTGCGGCATGACAAACTCTTTGCCCATCTATCTTCATGCATGTGTAGGTGTTCCTGATTTCATCAACAGCAAAAGAAAAGCTTGTCTCCATAAAAGACCTGGCTAATTACCGAGAAGCAGAATGCGGGCTATATGTATCGAGGCATGAACAAAAAACCCTGCGATGCCCATAGAATATTGATGTATTGCCTGAGTACTGCTACGCATTAAATGTTAAGAACATTTCTTACATCAATACTGCATTTACAAGTCAACAAAAACCTGTGTAAATTGTGTGTGGTCCAATGTCCTGTTCAAGTAAACCACTTGAAAGATACCTAATTTAACATTTTAATCCATTGTCACACTTTGATCTAAATGAGATTTCAACGTACATATGTCTTCTTAGGATGTAAAGCATATTTAGACATCATATTGACATTCATGTTGGACACCAGAGGCGGGTGCGGAAATTAATTTAAAAGTTAATTAACCCCATGGTACTAGATCAAAACTGATGACTGTATCGGTGTGTGTGTGTGTTTATTTGTGTGTGACTGTGTGTATTCATGTGCATGTGTGTGTTGTCGTCTGTGTGTGATTATCCGACGGTGCGTGAATAAAACGCAAACACGTGTGCATTGGTGTTGCCGTGAATTGTGCATTACTGTGTATGTTAGTGTATTGTATGGTTGATGTATTTGTGCACCTTTAAAGCATGCCTGCGCTGTTTTAGCTTTGTCCACACACTCTCTGGCAAGCAAGGAGAGCAGGAGATCGGGGGCCGCCAGCCCAGCTAGCGTACTCCCAGTGATCTAGTGCTGCCGGTTATTGTGAGCTTGTACCAAAATGCCATTGGATTCGCCAGTTTCACAGCGCTACAGGCATTCGGGCGAGATCGAGACAGATCTGATGATACCTGTCTCGACCTCGTGAGGAAAATGTACACGATGGAATGCCGCAGAGGAGTGAGCTGAGCTCTTGGGAATGTGGGTTGGATTGTTGTCTCCGAGATTCCTAATAGGGCCCTCATTACCGCGTAGGGCGTCCCAAGACTTCGTGGCATTCGGGATGGTGATTAACGAACGGATGTGGTAAACATTTCTGACGTGTGGAGAAGCGTTATCAGGGGGCTACGCACTAAACCCCTGAAACTGTAATTAGGTTATTTATGTTCCCTCATTACACAGCCCGGATATGATTGAACTTCACTGCTCAACACTGCGGCTGCAGCCGGCAGGTTAACTACAGTTTATAATCATTGAAACTGACCGACTGCACTGACTGACTGACTGACTGGTTGCTTATGGTGAAGGAAAGATGGATATAGATGGAGGACAACGGAGTTAGAATTACACTTGCACAATCTGTGTGACACAGAAGAAATACAAGCACCTCACATTTGCATTTCATACTATGTATCTTGCCTATATTAGTGAATCAACGCTAGTGTATTATAAAAAACATACAGCACAGGTCTCACATGCTCCATCGGGTTTTGTCTGAAATAAAATAAATTGGACATTTAAACATAATTGGACCTTTCTTTTATTTACATTTATTTATACACAGAAATCAACTGAGACCAAGTCTCAATAAAAACACATAAAAAATGGAAATTGTACATACATTAAGAAAAACAATCACAATTGACTATTTAAAGATCTGCAAAACATTTAAAATATGATCCCTCAGAATGAGTTTGAGGCAAAGTATTCCAAAGCAGTTATATCCAGTTCTGACAGGGACCAGTCCGTCTATGGACAAAACTACCTTCATGAACTCTTCTAGTGATATTGAGAGATAAATATCTTTTCTCAGCGAATCTAGTAGAATTATTTCTCTTTCTGTTTGCAAACCAAATGCAGTTTGAAGGTTTATCGCTTTAACGAATATGTGTCTGGCAGTTTAAAACTAAGTATTGCCGTGTTGAACCTTGGACTAATGCTGAAATCTAAATCCAAAGGGGTTCTCTAGCTGGCTACTCAGAAAGGCTCATCCCGTGTTCAAAAAGGGTACTTTTACTTTGTAGAGATTAAAACCAACCATTTATGGAGGATTGACAATGGAACCCCCTTTAAAGTATTTTTCTTTGAACTGAAGCCATTCAGAGATGGTTACAATTCCAATTTCATCCTCCAGAAGAGAAAGAGCAAATACTACAGCAAACGATTCTGCATGTGTAAACGCCAGTAGAAGTGATATTTTCACGTTGAATTTGTTCCTCTTTTTTTATGCAATGTAGCCATTATTTTTCGGAACGATTTTGTAAATAAGAGGGTGAAATTATGTCAGACATCCAATTAACAATGAAAAACTATAACCAACTCATCGCTGCTCTAGTGCAAAACTGGAAAAGGCAATTATGCAAAAGAGATAGAAATAAACAACTTGGTCTGCAATCAGTGAAAGTCCATGGATGGTGGAAAATGACGAGTATAAATAGCAAAACCCATATAGCACTTATGGTCAAAAGGTTTAATGGCTGCACAGAATTCAAATTATTTGGGAACGTATCACAGCAGGAATAATCCTTTATTCAATAATAATAGAGACCCGTTAGGGTGACTGGTTAAGAATTAGTAAAATCTACTTTCTTGGGAGTCAGTGTTTTGTTGATCGGTCTACTCCATTTATCCATCTTTGACATTTGGACAGGGCATGTAAAAAGAGAGTACACATACAATTATTTACCACATCAGTGTCCAACACGTTACAAGAATGACCTACTGCTGAGCTAAGCAACCCACTTCCTGAGGAGCTGCAAGGTTTGCAGGTTTTAAATATGATTTCAATTAGCTAAGTTCCTTGGTGTCCAAACGGACAAACTTCAATGCATCTGGTCTACCAGCTTGGAATCCTCTAAGGTCTCCGTACCATGTGGTCTAATGGTTTCTTGTCTCATACTTTAATCATTTGAATTGGTTTTATGACCGAGAAAAACCAGGTAAGAGCTGCGAAAACCCTCACACATTCAAACGTGATATGGTTCCTGGTTTTTACATGCCACCTAAATGACTATGGTTGTGAAAGGCTTCAGGGACAGTTCAATGTATTTAGAACATTTAGGACAGGTAAATACATAGTCATACTCATACAGCAATACTTAGTCATTAGCTTCAGAACAATGCAAAACAGCAAATTAAGAGCAACAACAAGATGTAATTAAAAATAATAATCACAATTAACCTTCTGCAATGGTGGTTCAAACAAACTGTGGCAAAAAAATCAACCACAGTTTGTACAGTGGTATTTGTGCTTTTAAACAGTATACCTAAGATAAATCACAGAAAACGTAAATATAACAAAATAGACCCTGCCAGATATTGTGGTAGCTTGAGGGATGAATTCCAGCTCTGTCCATACTGTAAAACACATATAAAACACCACATTTATTTAATACCACACCATGCATTTAATACAGAAAATTGGTCATTTGGTGATATTATTTTTAATTACTGACATAACTCTGCACAAAGCACAAAATAATTAAAAGTATTGAAAAGAAAACTGAGTATTTTCACAAGTATTCAGAGCCTTAATTCAGCACATAGTTGGAGTGTCTTTGGCAGAGACCACAGCTTTGAGTCATCCAGGATATTTTTCATTTGGAGTATATAAAACGTTTTTTTGTCATAATAATGCCAACGTGGTACATTGATGGCCAAAATAAATACGTTAAATGATCAACGATAAAGGGATTTAGTTCAGAACACAGCACAATTAAAGTGAATGAAATGCACTGTAAACTTAAATAAAACAAATACCAATTATATGTATACCAACCATAACACTTTGGGTTGCAGCTCATATAGGATTCCTTAAAACAGTCAGAAATGAAATCTTCAAACTGAAAGCTTTTAGATATTGAACTTGTCCATTTGCATATTACCATGCAAGTGTGTGTTTCGTTCCTTCTGACATAATTCGTACATGTGCCGTAGGACAGCACAAAATTCAAGCAGTGCATAACGACACCGGAAAACGCTCGGCATCAGTTCATCATTAAAATATCTCCGCGGACAATAAAAGCCACGCAATAACCCCTCGCTTGATTGCGTTCCACCCGCAGACATAACACCCAGCCGCATTTATTGATTTTGCCCTTTGCTGCTTAGATACATTTCCCCGGTGTCGGAGACCGACATTTATGCAGACTGGAGAGGCAAGTCTGCGGTGGACAGCGAAGCCAAAGGTGATGGCGATAGCAGGAGAGCTCTTAACTCTTCAGAAGGCTGAGGACGTAGCATTCCCCCGCGGCGGCCTCCTTGACTTAATAACCACGCCAACCAGCCTCTGTCTCCTCACCACAGCCAATACCGTCCCCTCCATTCCAGCTATTTATAACTGGCCAACCTTTAGCACCCTCTCACCCTCTCTGCGGGGTGACCGGGGGCCGCCTTCTCCACTCTGCCCGGCGTGTTGGAAACGCAGGCCGATAACTACGCAGGCTCTTCACTTAAGGACCCTGTTTTGTTGACCCCAGGGCGTCCGCGGTTCTTCGGGGCGGTGGATTCGTCCGACAGGGCTCCGGGAGGGGTCTTACCTTCTATTATCATATGATACTTTCACAGGTAGACACAGAGGACGTTTACATCTGCAGCCGGCAGCGGACCGGCCATCTGGAGCAGCAGGGGTATTCCCAGCGGGCCAGTCAAATCCTGGCCCGATAGGCTGTCCCTGTCCAATGCCCTAAGGCAGAGATGTTAAAGAATTATGATGATTAGCTGAACCTCTTGTGATCTAACACCCCGTGTATCGATCTGCTGCATTAAAACACTAACAGTGATACCCTCATGATACTATGAAACATATATACATGGCCACACTGAGAGAAGGTTTAAATTGGATCAGAAATCCACTCTTAATCGAAGTCATACGTGTTTAAGCAAGGCGGTTAGGTTCTTTCATGTTCAGCTATGCTGCGTTCATCCAACAATATTTTCTCAGAAAGAATGTAATTATTTTAGACATCATTTGCTGCCTTGCAACATGATTCCTAATTCCAGCGGGAAACCTGCCACCGAGGGAATATCAAACATATGGTATCTTTATACAAGTGAAACTTTAGAATAACTGCCTGTGCTGGGTGGACTAAGATATGAACCGCATTAACAATTTAAACCCAGGCAATGATTTCAGTAATGGCTGCAATATGTAAAAGAGGAACGGCTTAGAAAACATATATGGTGACCATTGTTCAGTAAAATATGGAGAAGAAATTTAGCATTAAGAAATAGAGATGCTGACTTACCATTCAGTAGAGCAGAACTATATAATTACCAATATATGGTTGAGCATGGTTTTGGTTCAGCTATGGTGTTAAACAGCAAAATGGGGTTAATTCAAACATAATGTTTCTGGAGGGGAACAGGAGTAACGCATCATGGCATTATATTTTTGGATGTGGAGTAACGCATCGTGGCTATATATCTTTGGATGTGGAGTAACCCATCATGGCTATATGGAAGATGGATGTATTATTAAGTCATGGATTATGACTTTAGATTTTTGGAAGTGGCATAAAGTATCATTGGCTTTATATTTCTTTATATGTGGAGACGGTGATAACATCTCATTTTATCACATCTCATTAAGTTTTTTTAAGAAAACCACCTCCACACCAGATCGCCACATCAGCCAGTAGATGGTACCGGCACACTTCCCAGAGTACCGGCACACTTCCCAGAGTACCGGCACACTTCCCAGAGTACCGGCACACTTCCCAGAGTACCGGCACACTTCCCAGAGTACCGGCACACTTCCCAGAGTACCGGCACAAGTCCTGCGGTCTCGCGGATGAGACACTTAGCTTCTGTTATCCACAGTATGATAATCACCAAATAATCGCCCAGAAGACCATTGATGTTGAATGTGTGTTGCTGCGCTGGTGTAAAGGCCTTTACCCCGCCTACAGAAAGTGTGCGAGAAAATGCTTGTAGGTACTATATTGCATTACTAAGAAGAGGTGAAGAAGCTGATAGGAAATACAACAATATGTTACAATATCATGTAAATTCCTTGAAACAGTCATGTAAAGAGAACAGTCTCAAGTGCCACACTTCAAAGCCGACAAAAGAATGTCCCCCTCATGGTGAATTGACATTTCTGGAGCATCTGATGAAAGCACATTTACAACACCGCCTTGGCCATTCTTCTTATTTCTTTTTTTTTCAGCCTTTTTATTCCTTGAGCAAAAGATAACTTCACAAAGCTATGTGGGTTATTGCATTATTAGTTGAATGACTTACCTTGCGCAACAAAGGGAACATAAGGCACGAGGAAGGGTACGAAACAGCATGAAGCTCAGCCCACTGTGACTGTTTCGTCCAATTTATCTGGTCACATGCTGACATAGTGTTACTCCCTGGCTTTTCCTGCCACAGGACGGCAACGCACTGATGACAGCTTCTTAATTATGATTTTCTGTGTTACTCTGGGGCTAATGAAGATCATTAAACATAGCAGTAGTGTTAGTTTACCTGAATGGCGCCTCTCGCATTCTATCAAGCATCGTAAAACGCGTCCGGAAGAAAAATGCCACAACCTGATGATGGCTGATGATGATACGCCATGGTAGCATTAGCTAGTTGCTTAATGGAGGCGCCAGGGGACTAGTGGTTAGAACATCTGAGCCGTATACACATAGGTTGCCAGATGAAATCCCATAATGTGCCAGGTGAAAGAACCTGCCTTTCCGTCCCTGATTAAATCTAATTAGCTTTGCTAGCTAGCATCAGTAACAAATTATCTCCAGACCGGTTAATTTGAAGTTCCCTGTTTTTTCTGGAACAAGGAAAAGTTTCAGCCAAGTGTGAAGGAAATAACTTGGGTACATAAGGCGAAGACCATGAGAGGCCTGGTTTCATGTGATGATTAGAACTCTCTTTTTAGTTTTTTCAAGGGGTAGCCACAAAGGGATGTACATCAACCAAAGAGGCCTATCGTCCACTGTTGTCCAATACCATTCCATCTTCATTTTATTTATAAGGTATCGGACAAATGCTCACGTTGGGAACACTTGCCAACTGATTTACCCAAAGGCAGTTACATTTATTACAATTTCGTGTCACATTTATGAGTTTGGAAGCCACATACAATACCAGTTTTGTTCCCTCTACTTCAGCACCCTGACTTGCTTTGTAAAGTTTAGGAGGGTTTGGTCAGAACGTCAGAGAAGTGATGCATGACAGTAATCTTTGTTCTCCATTGATAGTACGTTATGCTGGAAATAAGTGTTTTCACGAAGCTGTTATTAAAATAAGTATTTTCACGAAGCTGTTATTAAGAGTGTCAGACCTTGCAGGCTGGCACGATGTCGTGTTCACGGACAGCCCTTCCTGTGGGCTAAGGGAAAGGAGATGTACACACATTTTCAAATCCTCTACAGTTGGTATATGGGACAGTCCATAAAGACTGTTCTTACAATCAGAAGTTATGCGATTTCAAAAGACATTTTGGATGTAAAGTATATTATATCTGCTAGCCTGCACATTTCTTTCATCTTAAAAGCCCTATTCTACGGTTGTTACAAAGGCAGACGGCTTGATGCCAAAAAGCAATTTTAAAGTTGTGAGCTAAAGAACAAACATGCTCCCGGTGCCATTATTTTGGACGATGCGGAGAGATCTCTGGCACACGCTGAAGCATCGAGTCCAGATGCCCGCTATTTAGTGACAGCTGCATTTGTGGATGATCCATTTAACTAATAGACTGATATTTAAATGCATCTGTTCAGACGAGGCAGTTTGAACGCCAAGCGGGCACAATGTGAGTGGAGAGCATTGACATTTTCACAGGGAGGGGGAATAGACAATGTAAAAATAGGTGCGTGCCTTCATTAAGCCGCATTACCATGAAAGATGCACCATTCTCATGGGTGACATTTCAAGAACCTGTGATTATTTTTTTCATTATTCATTTTTTTCTCACGGGCAAAATAAAAGCTTGGTTCACTCATTGTGTCTGATGACGGCGATTGGATACCTCATCAGAGAAGGCTTGAAACGGAAGGTCATGGTCTTTCTAAAGTCACTGACGCACAAAGAAGGTATTTGAAGCATGAAACATCAGTGGAGTATATCATAGAAGGTCTTTTTTGTGAATTTGAATGTAGGAAAGTCTACCACTGACGGTTTCAGTTACAAGCCCTCAAGTTCAAAATAAAAGATAATGTAAACAGTCTTATGGGTACTGGGAAGATGATAAATACTTGATTTAGTCTTTAGTCAACCTCTGTCATAAAAAAAAGATATGTCCCCATGTTAACTTAGCAATATTTTCATCTTGAAGTGTGATATTATTAATCATGATCTGAGACTTCCAGAACAGATTGTGCCCATGCAGGGCTAATGAAGCAAGTTGACTAACTTAGACTGAGATTTATTAATATCTGCCATAGCAATTTTTACATGGGATCTGTATTGACAGTATTCATTCCGCAACCACATGCTTATCAGGCCATGTTCAAATATAGTTCAAAATCAGTGCAAGCATATTTGTGAGTGAGATTTTAATGCCCCAAACCAGCGTGTGAGTTGAGTCTGTCAGCCAAAACACTTTGTGTGAATGTGTGATTTTCTTTTTTATTAAGCCGTAAACCACAGCCGAATTTTTCTTGTGATCAAATATGTACTCCATATGCACTCAATCACACTCACACTCTATATACCTTCACCGCACTGCACCTATGCCTCACCTGCGATGACACAATAGGTCATCGCTTGATCACATGTCCTTAATGCCTGACATCTGATTGGTCCATGGCCAGCGTCTGATGCATTCGCGTGAGTAAGCCTCTTCTGTACTCGCCTACGACTGATCAATTTTAAGACCTCTGTGCTTACTGTCCTGGACGTCATTTGGGTATAGAGAGAGGAGGAAGAATGATAGAGAGAGAAACAGAGCATTCATGGGATACAGAGCATTCATGGGGAGCAATACAACAAATCGACATCACTTGGTATGCATAGTGTAGGGCATGATATCGCGTTATCAACTGGCCCACAGGGAATTGCATTAGTCAGATGCCACTCGATATAATAAAACTCTGGGAGGAGAGACAAAATATAATGCTAGCTCTTTCGATTGAGATCTTATACAGGGGTTGCCGGGGAACAAAATTCTATATAGACAAGAACTCCGTTGCAGGAGATCATATCAGACCACATGCTTACGCTGAACTAAATTAGATGACATTCACTTTGACAAATAATTTCCTCTTTCTGTATGCTTGTGGGGGACGACAACGACACAGGCCAAATTATTTCAAATTGGAATCCTGGATAGGGCGTACATTGAGCTAAGGTGCCAAAAGTTTAAAACGCCGATTGAGATAAGAGCTGAATAAGATGCATAGCCGTAGTGGATGTCAGTGCAGAGTTTTGAGGATGAGCAAGTTCATCTAATAGTTAGTAGCAGGCATTAGAGGTTAAGTGCAGTCTTGCTAGTCATTGATAAAAAAATCCCACATTACCCGATAATGACCAAGCAAAATCAGATGTTTTCAATGTTTTGTAATGACTGTACTTAGCTCTGTTCATCTTTCCTTATTATTTCAGATTTCCCAAAGTCACTCCGACCTGTACACATCACAAGACCGAGGGAGGTTGTAGGGGTTACGTTAGATGATGATGGACTTCATCCAATTAAACCAGTAGTTATTTCCTCCACTCCTGCCTTAGATTTCTGGAGAACGTGGACATTAGGACAGAGAGAAACTTTTTATGATAATTACAGCGAACACTTCAACATCACTGGAAGGTTCGTTCCTTGAGTATGCCAGTGGGGCTGAACATGGCATTCAAACTTAACTTTCCAAATCTCGCTGCTCTGTTCCAATCGCTTCATGGTTAACATGGACTTCAAATTGTCTCAACATTTTAATGTTTTTTCCCCATCACCCAGTCACAACCTTAACCCTTCATGGTCTAAGGCTTTCTTGAGATTTCAAATTTCAGCCTGTCACTATCTTGACATTTTGGTCTATCAGGAGGTCAACCTTTATATAGTGTATTCTGAAAAACCTTAACTAAAAGAAGGATGAATAAAAAACTTTGAGTATGAGTATTAAAAGAAATCTAATTGGTGCGCCTTTTGACGCAAATAAGCGTCAATTGCAAATGTAATCATAGACTAAAGATGAGCTTAGAAGAAACTGGAGTGGAGTAGTGGAGCTCTATGGTGAAAGCCCATCCTCCAGCTGTCGGTTTTAAAATGTTTAGCTGCTCTTTCTTCAGTTTTGTTGAAATCAGGTCTAGTTGACTATTTGTGGGTTTGGAACCAATTTTCTAATATAGTAAACGTGTCGAGCGATACAGGGCTTAAGTTTCCCCATTGATACCAAGTCAGGGAAGTTCTATACATTCTCAGGACAGCTGAGATTATGAGGACTGAACCTATTTAAGGAGTCAGTTGGTTGTCTTCTAACAGTGATGTCCAGTATATAAGATATTTAGAGTTTTTCCTTAACATATTTTATACCTCCACAAACATATATTTTTGGCCTCACACATGCATGAAATCAAACACATCATCACAATATTTCTGTTTGAATGATGTATAAACCTGAATTATTTTTTCTGTACACTATTGATTGATGTTATGTACATACATATGCTGGAGTGCAGATGCATGAGAGTTATGCTTATGATAACACTTGTTTGCAGTATGTAACACTTATTTCCAGCAATAATATCATGGGTTTCAAAGGTTCATCACACATAACTTAAAAGTACATTCAGAAAAGTGGATATCTGCTATTAAGGTTTTATACAGCTAAATTTACCTAAAGGTACATTTATAAACGTGTAAAATCATCACAATGTCCCATATTGACAGGGCTTAGTAAAAGTTGGTTTCCTGTTCTTTATTGACAAGCAACATTTCTTGATTATTACCAAATATGACTATGGCTCACAGAGGTAACGATTCAAGTCTGTGCCATTCAAAGGGAAGAATACAACCGAGAAGCAGAAAGATTTCATTTCATTTAAGAAGAGAATAGCTGACATTTGGCTTGAGTTGTTTCCAGATTTGGTCTGAGATTGCAGGGAAAAAACTCTGTTTTCTAGTTTGGCTGCTGTAAAAAAGAGATTGTGAAGTTTTTGGACTAGATTCCAAGAGAATGATATAAGAAAATCAGCATTTATTCAAATTGTGTACAAAATAAAGTAAAAAAGATGAGTCGATTCAAATATTACATTTAAATAAACACAGGTGTGCCTAGATTGCATACGTACTTACAGTACATACATGCATGTAATCCACACACATGGAGTACATACAAATACGGCACACACTCAAACCCACACACATAAAGACATACATTCAAATAAATAAACAATGTCATCTTTTGAAAAATAATTAGTTTGAAAATGGACGCAATTCTTAAGCAGATGGAGAAAGGCCGCTTTTGGAACTGAGCTGTCTTGCAATTACCTTTTCAGTTTGGCAGTGTACGTCAACCATTATCCCATTTATGGAAGTGTCCGGTACAGTTTTAATTCCCACACGTCTGTGCATAGTCCATCTGTGGTGATATTGGCCTGACTTAAGTAGGTGTATTGAAGGAAATATGTTATAATATTCGAGGCTGAATATAAAACAAGTGGGTTACCAGTCTCAAGGGGGAGGGTTGTAACGAAGCTGTTAGGAAAATTCTGATCAATGCCAATTTAAGCATTTTGAAGATTTTCTTTGTGGTGACTTCTCACCATGGGAGATTGTAAAAACACATGCCTCTACAAATTAGTCATATCATTACCACACATTACACATTCACAAGTGGGTTGCCGTACATCATATACGGCGTTGCGTAATGAAAAATGCAAATTTACATATTAATGCATTTTTTTGTCTTATATCTTCTGGAATTGAAACAAATTGTACACAAAGTAATAAAAGAGAAATTACAATTAACTCTAATTGGTTTGGACAAAGAATAAATTGAAGTAATACAAAAAGCTCTTAAATTAATTGGACACATTTAAAAACACTTAATAACAACACAGAAGTTCATGAACAAAATAAAATCATCTTGACGCACTATTAAACATTAATATGAAATAAAATCGGTTCATATTAATGTTTTAGATATGGTTTGCAGGGCCTTGCATTTTGCCATGGGACCAGGGTTTCAATCCGGGGATTAGCCCTGGGGTCTCACAAGGGGTTGTCTGGCAGCTCTTTGGCTTAGGAGTGTGTCCTTCTGGCGCACAAGTATTCTGGTGCAACCTGCCAAGGTTGAGCGGGCAGCACGATAACAACCAGAACGGTGCAGGATGTGCCTCGGCAGATAGGGTATCACAGCATCGTTGGTTACAGGTTGGCTGGCATCTGTGCCGACTAGGCAGGGACTTGGACAAGAATGGGACATCCTGGGACGTCTGGTGTGTTCATAAGGGGAATTCCATGTTGTTATGTATTTACATCCGTAGAACTGGGTGAGAGAAGAGATGAAATACCACCAAGTTGGACAAAAAATATTTCCGATGCTAGTCTCAGTTATGGACATATGTGTGAACCGAGAAACTATTTGGTCCAGAAACCCACTAGTTCTATACATCCTGTGTAGTCTAAAATGGCAAAGAAAAACCAATATGTGTAATGCAACTCTGCAACCTCCTGTATTGCTCCTTGCTGATGTTTTGACTTTGGCTGTGTTCGATATCAGTAAATAGTCTGTTTAGTGGAAACTTGGAATCCCGTGTACATGTGTATCGCTTGCTGGGTACAATTTACTAATGGGCTTTATTTTGTCCTTATACAAGGGTTTTACTGGCAAAGGAATGGGACACTTAATCAGGCCTGTCCTGTTGCACATTAGTTTTTATAGACGTTGCCGCATGATCAGCAAAATCCAGAAGCTTTCAGCTCCTCAGATTCTTGTGTCAGTTATCCCTCTCTCTCCCATCTCTTTCTCCCTCATTCTACCAATATCTCTCACTCATTTCTTTCTCCCTCATTCTACCAATATCACTCTCCCATCTCTTTCTCCCTCATTCTACAAATATATTTTCCCCATCTTACTTGTCTTTGTTCTCTCAAATCCCCTGTATACCCGTCAGCAGCAACACAGTCATGCAAACAAATCTACTGCAAGTCTCCAAAGGAATCAGTGTGAATGCCACCTAATTCTGAAACCTGTCACTATGTATTTGTTAGCCGTATATTGCTACTGTGTCTTTGTTGGCTGAATAATCATATTCTACAGTCCAGATTCCCTGAACTGCTGTTGGTATTGGAAGATATATGGTATATATGGGCAATATGCTATTAGTACTGGAGAAGCCTGTTCTATATGGGGAATATGTCATTGGTACTGTAGAAGTATTTTGTATCTTTGGTGTAGTTGCATGTTATTGGTATTTGAGTATAGGTCTCTTTTGTATTGGTTAATTGTTTTGCTTCAATGTAGTAAATCATCATTAAAAAAATAATAACTTATTATTATGGGAAATCTCGTAAAGCAGAATATACCTTTTAACGTTTTTGTCTGACACAAGAAAGAAAAAAAGACTTGACATGGTAATATCTAAACGTTACAGTCATCTGAACCGTCATCCATACAGTCATATGAAAAGTCATCCGAACAGTCATCTGAACAGTAAACTGATTAGTCATCTGAACGGTAATCTGATTTGTCATCTGAACGGTCGTCTGAAAATGTTCTGACAAAGAAATGTGTTCAAAATAAATACTATACATTTTTGGCTTCTTATCAGTCAACATATAATGACCCATGAGAATGAATAAAATAAAAAATAAACATATTTAATTAAAGTACAGTACATTTTCAGATATCAGATTGATGGGGAGGACCACTTAGTGGACAGGTACGTCATGGTAGATGACTTAGTGGACAGGTACGTCATGGTAGATGACTTAGTGGACAGGTACGTCATGGTAGATGACTTAGTGGACAGGTACGTCATGATAGATGACTTAGTGGACAGGTACGTCATGGTAGATGACTTAGTGGACAGGTACGTCATGGTAGATGACTTAGTGGACAGGTACGTCATGGTAGATGACTTAGTGGAAAGGTACGTCATGGTAGATGACTTAGCGGACAGGTACGTGATGGTAGATGACTTAGTGGACAGGTAAGTCATCTATGCCTTCGGTTTCCCTTTAACTCAGATGTAACAATAACAGTTAATAGTGCGGTTTTAAGTCATGTGAATGTTAAAATGTGAAACGAATGTAAGGTGACATACAAACATTACTGTCGTTTAAACATCATATTTGATCCTGTTCGGCACTTTGGTCAACCATGATTATTTTAAATGTGCTATATAAATAAACTTGACATTGACATCATAGAGTAAATAATGCATTTTAATATTTAGAGCTGCATTCCAAAACCCAACACATACAAACAGAGCAGGTACCCGTGAACAATATCGACCAAATATAGATTTGATGACTTGGTATCAGTGAATCATACATTACTAGGCTAAACCTTTAACCAATGTGAATTCAATACTGTAAATGTATCTCCCAACGCCCAACATTCAAAAAAACACAACCCATTTGGTGCGACGATTCATTTCCATTGTCCAGGGCCGTTGTTTCTTGAACCTAAAGCACAGGTGTCTATGCAGCTAACTGGAGGCTGTTAAACGTTGGGTGTCAAGACACACGCACAGGTCATTATCGAGGTTCACATTTTCAACGGCCATATTCAGAGGTTACTCGCGGCAAAGGATTCATACCTTCAGGATTCTAATCGACAGGTTCCTAGAGAATAAAACAATTCATAATAGCAGTAGCAGGACACCATATTAGCCCTAGCAATCAGCCCAAAATGAGAATTGAAACACACTCCCACACACATAGAAATACCCACACACCCACCTACACACAAACATGCTGGCAGAGCCTAT
>JACXGK010000829.1:16628-57906 GCA_016801125.1 Novumbra hubbsi
ATTCCCAGAAGCCCTTAATTAAACGGTGTGCATGAAAGCCCCCCCCCCCCCCTTTTTTATTTATTTATCTGAGAATAAGCACAGGGCCAGATTTACTGACCACCTCCGCGGGTGCTACATAGCCTGGATGTGTCAAGGTCTTGCATGTGAGGCACATTTCCTGTTTGCTATTGCGTCTCTCGTCTTTCTCGTGGTCGTTTCTCTCCTGTTCAATAGCATCGTGCAAGATATTATTTTGGGTCGTCAACGCACTTTTCTTTGGGCGCCAGTTTAGAGGGATGATGGAAGTGGCCGCTCTCGCGGCGTGAGGGATACTCCGGGGGTGTTTATTGTGGCAAAGCGTAAGACAGGAAGCACGGCTACAGGTACACAATGGTCATGCACGTCTCCATATTTGACTCTCCTGGACTTTCGACAGTGAATGAGAGCCTCCAGAGAAGACAACTGCAAGGATCACAAGAATAACGTTTTTAATCGAGTCGCAAGTAGCCGAGGCCCGCGGTATTTTAATCAACTTAAATCAACTCACTTTGTATTTATGGCTTCGGCTTTAATTGCGTCTGTTAGTTCACGTATAGCACTCGTCAGCGGAACAGGGAAACACAACCCTATAATATTTCACTGATAATGTAGAGCCGTCTTACATTAGCTGCTTGTACTTAGATTGGAAACTTCTGGCTAGAAGAACATTCCAAGAAATTGCAGACTTAACCTTTTCCGTTAAATTACTTGGGAGTTTGGAGCGATTGCACCCCATTAACAGACGACATGCTGAAAGGTATTGAGTCTTTCTCTGGCGCTGCGGTCGGCACACTGGGTCATTGGCAGGATGCATGATGCATTTGTTTTGAGTTCCTAGCAGTATAGAGTGCCACGCAATAAATCTCAGAACTCTGTAACGTACAGTCCGGGCTATCGATATGCATAGCCTATTTAGAAGAACTTCAGTTAAAGTACGTTCAGCCTCTGCAACTGATTAACAGTCTACTCCCAATTAACGTCAGTCCCACTTCCAAATTTTGTGAGGTCCAACTCGCAATTATGGCCTGATGCTTCACTGTCGAAAGTTCAGGAGAGTCAAATATGGAGACGTGCCCTGCGAGCCCCAAGTCCTCGAGCCGTTCTACTTCTTATGACGTAGCTCCTCCAATCAGCAGGTACACTTGTGCCTGGAGGGGAATGCATATTTGGCCCCCACAACCACAACTGATCTATCAGGTGGCCGACCAGTCACAAGGCGTTGCCGCGGCGTTACAAGTCAAGGCGGAGCCACACTGTCCCCGGGCAAATTGAGCCAATACAACAAAAGCATACCTGCACCATCGTTAGCTCGTTTTCTCACACGGAAAGAAATGTACATGCAACGTTGGGAGGGCAGCGAGCGCACTGAGGAGAGGCAAAACGAGGAACACGAATGGCGACACTTCCTTCGCACGGTTTCAGCATACAGGACAGGATAACCCGCGAGGCCGCGGGGGAAAACAAGGAACACGAGCAGGCAAAACAACGGGCGATGGGGAGCAGGTGGGCGTGGGTGGGAGGCGCTGCTGCCGCCATCTCTCGGGGTGGACCGCCGGAAAGGGCACACAGGGCCACGCGAAGCCGCCGGCACAACAGAGAACCTCAGGAGAATGTGAGCACACTGGATGTTACAGATGGATATTAAATGCCCCCAGTTCTATTCACTCGTTTGAAGAGGTAATCGAGTGTCTTACTGAGAGCCAAGACGAGAGGTTAGAGTGCCACTTTTAAATTTTCAGCGTCGTGTTTTGGCCAACAGAAATCGAACATTTAGTACTCACCTTTGTATTCACCTTTGTGTGCACCAAAAACATTTTGTTGACTTGTAAATATATTAAAATCTTGTAACTCTACAATTCCGTTATTGCACTATTACTTTATGGACATTTTCTTATATTACAATGTCAATATTCTACATAGCTCAATTGGTAATTAATCATTCCACTACAAAAAGAATTCCATTGTCCTGTATTGAAATGTTACCATTGTTTTGTAGTAAGAGGTTTAGAAAGTCATCAGTCAAAAACCCATTTGATAAAGTCATGCCAACATGTGAGCTTGTTACAGTAATTTCACAGGCTCTACTGCCTAAAGCACATATGTGAAACGGGTGCTGAAACCTTTATTAAATTTTTTCAGTTGCCTTATCAAATTGTGTGAAGTCTCTTTGCATGTGTTTTCCCTACAACAGCATCGCTCTTAAACCCCTGCAAACAATGAATCACATACTAAGATCAACTCGATGTAGCGCACGCCACAAATCTGAAGTACAGACCTCTCAGAATATCACTGCATAACAAACAACTGTTAGTCCATTTCCTGACCAATCATAGAAACACTGGCTTGATTTAACCCATTTTTATACCTTAGTAAAATGTCAATGTAGCGCATTAGCTTGCAATCTCCTCATTGCCATTTGATGATGAGTCATTACCAGCAATCTGAGCTAGCATTCAGGACAAGTGGGACAGCTTGTTATAATGAACAAAACGGATCGTTCTGGTGAAGGCTTCACTGCATTCAACCTGCCGTCTAAGTCATTGGAGTGGTTGCTGAATGCTATAGCGGGCGAAGAGCAAAACTGAGAAAATGTGACGTGAGACGGGACCCTTCCTTCGTCTCGTCCGTCTTCAGGGCAATCTGCCGGGGGTTTTACACGTTGTCGGGAGAAAGACAGAATAGAGCCTCAGCCCAGGACCAAGTGTGGCAGGGAGTTTGTGGCTATGCTGTTTGACGGACTCACCGGCGTAGAAGATTGGACATGAAAAACCATTTGACATTAGTAGTACCGGTGTTCCGCCGTGAAGAGAAATGTACCCGTGTATCAACAATATCCTGCCCTAATTGTACTTGTTGTAGCTGGTGTTTTTGTGTGTGTGTCTGCAATTCTTGTCTACATGTAAATACAGAGATTGAATAAAAAACTAAAAACTGCTTCCTACATGACTTGTGAATGGTCCCCACTAGGGAAAATGTAAATGTTTCTGGCTAATTGTAGGAGTGAGGTATAATGAGAACAATATAATTGGGCATACTGTACATTATTGAAATGTATCTCACCTGGTGACAAAAAAAACACAAGAAATACAGTATGGCGCAACAGCTAAGGAACCTGAAAGTTGAACACTGTGCGTGTATGTGTGTTTCTGTGTGTGCTTCTCAGCAGCAGACTGTATGAGGGATGCAATGCAAACCCAATGGCTGTGGCCCTGTGGAGGGAAACTGCAGTCCACCTACAACAGTTCTTAATCACCAACAGACAGCCTGGCGGGGGCCATTTTACATTCACTCCCATGTTCTTCTGGCCATTTCAACGTATGTGGCTGTGAAGGGAGTGTGCCTGGCACAGAAGGGACTTGGTGTAGGGTGCAGATTATGTTCTTCTGCCTATGGAGAACTGCTGAGAGGGTTGGAAACGATAGGGGAGGAGAGGATGAGAGGAGAGGGGAAAAGAGGAGAAAATTAGGGGGTAAGAGAGAAGACAAGAGGCGGAAAAAAATGAGAGGAGACGGAAGGAAGGAAAGGAGAAGATGAGAGGAGGAGTTGAAGAAGATAGGGGAAAAGAAGAGGAGGAGGAGTAGAAGATGAGAGGAGGAAAGGAGAGAAGGAGAAGATGAGAGGAGAGGGGGGGGAGATATACAGAAGAAGAGGGAGAGAGAAAATAGAATATTTAAGGCATCCCACTAAGGGTCGCCCCATCCATTCGTCACTCCAATAGGAGTTGTCTGTGTTTTGAGATTGGATTTTGCTTTATTATTATTGTTTTGCAAAAGGGAGTGGGAATTCTCCATGTCTGAATTGTGGCGGAAGGAGTCAGCGCTTAAGTGCCTATGGTGGGAGTACCGCGGGACCTGGGACCTGCGAATAAAGAGCGCTTTTGTTTTACTGCACGGAGTCCGTTGGGTTTGGACTGAAATATGTGGACCAGTGTCAGGATTCTCCCCGGTCGTCCCCTGTCTTGTACCTGAGCTAAAACGACAGGGCAATCTCAGACTAGATTGAATCGGGGGTTGGTTTGTGGCCAGACTGCTGCATTGCTCCTGTGGGAGATGGAAGTAGAGAAGTGGGAGCGATAGAAGTGTCAAGTATCCCACGTGGCGGGCGGTCATTTTTATACACTTAACCAACACCGTCTCCTATGTGTCATTTTAACGACAACACGTTTCATGTATGTTTACTGCGAAAAATGTGATCCACATTTCAAATACCCCAGTTGTCTTGCGAGGATTTAAAATGGACAGCTTGGCTTGTGGACTGATGTTGTGTTGATGTCCTTGCAGTTCCGATGTTGTTTCTGTATGGAGCGATTCCCTCGCTACCTGGCGTCCTGAAAGGCCTTTTGAAGGCTTGTTGATGTGAGACGGGTCCTTGTACCCTCACTTTGGTTGATCTGTTAATAATAACTGCTGGCGCCTCCATCCATCTATCCCATGTCTTCCATCTACTCCCTCTCCTTCTCTCCTCCGTCTACTCCCTCTCTCCCTTCTCCTGACTCCTGAGAGTGAAGTCCTTGTGGCTAGATGTAGCTCTTGAGAAAATGAAGGGGGCTAGTATTCGTGTCGGATGTTTAGAACTGGATAATGGCACACTTGTTCTGTATAATTGGCCTGGAAAAGCACCATAATTTACGATCGGAGAGCATGGCTCGTCTGGTGAACGTGTGTGTGCATCAGAGAAAACCCCCTGTTTTAATCCACTCTCACATACAGTAGAGGATACTTTTAGTTCATAACCAACGTATGTGCTCGTTGTACCTTCCGGTTGTTCGAAGCCTGGAAAGGTTTGTTTGGCCCGTACTGTATGTGTTCAGGAACATTTTGTCAAGTGTAATATATATCTCGACAACGCATAGAAAGAAAACGAATTACACAGAGTTGTTTCTATCTCACCGGCACAAAAGAAATAATGTAGCAGACTGGGTGCTCACTCCTTTATGTTCTCTCCCCCTTCCATGATGTACAATACCTGGTTACGAGCACGACCTTGTCTTCTTGCGGTATCTCCCGTCGCGCTCAGGAGCGTCTATTGAGACATCGTGAAAAACGGATTTATAGCTTACATACAAACGCCGGGTCACTTGCTGTCTGATTAGTTTATCACTAATGTTGTGCGATTGCGGTAGAAATGCAACTTCTATAACCTTCAAGACTCAAGAGGGAAGCTCTTTGGACACATGTACTGGGCATTTAAAGTAATTCTGGAAATGCACTAGATTGATCAATCAAATGATTTATTCAGATTCTGTATGTTTGTCTTTGCGCTGTAGTCAATGGATTTCTTCTGCTGTTGTGGACAGATTATGTAAGTAATTAGCATGTTTTCAGTGGGGAGCAGCAGTCATTTCTGTGTTTGGCTTTTTGTTAATGATCATTTGGACATCACAGGTTAGGGCAAAGGTGGTGTTTAAACTTCCACTGCTTCACGCTTGTGGAGCAATTAGTAGAACTGGAGCAGAAGGGCTCTGGCTGAGTGTTTCTCTCTGTGAGGTTGGAGACTTCCAACACAGGAATATACTTTTTGTAATACGCTTGCACCCGGAATCTTAATCACTGCACTTTCCAAATTAAGAAAGGTTTTAGCTCTGGGTTAAACAAGATTAGACTGATCTATGGTGAGACCGCCATAGATATTTTTTTTTAAGAAAAGTCACTGCTAAGAAAAATTATTTTCTGACAATGTTTTTACTTCTAACATTTTTGGAACCCTTCAACTTCTCTAAATGTTAACTGAGTACATATATATCTTTATTTGCCATTAGTTGAAACACAATATCAAATAAGCTGCCATGGCTTTAGCACAGAGCAAACTTTAGCACAGAGTAGCCCAGAGCTAATGCATGGCCAATATTCACGGCACATTGTAGCCTCCCAGTCACAGACCGTTGTGTCCTCGCTGTGGCATTGAACCTGCGGTGCAGTGGTGCAGTTACTCTGGAATGCAGTGCCCCAGACCTCTGCACTGCTCATGGGGCTATTCTCTACCGACACTGCATTGCTCTCTCCCAAAACCTCTCATTGGGCTGGCCCGTCTCAAAATCCTGGATGTCACTTACTGTCCAACGTAAGGGAAGCCTTCGTTGAAATGGCCGGGGACGGGCGTAGAGGCAGGGACAGGCGTAGAGGCAGGGACAGGCGTAGAGGCGGGGACAGGCGTAGAGGCAGGGAGGGGTGGAGATGAAAACCAAGCCATGTTGATTGGCTGTCTGGAAAGTGGCCAAGGAGTGTGGGGCATACGGAGGGAGTGGAGACTTTGAAACGATCAAGAGTGTGTGTGTGTGCGTGTGTGTGTGTGTGTGCATGCAAGCCACGTGTCTGTGTGTGTGATTGCCTGCAGTACTCTGAGCGGATGTCTGTGTGGGTATAGGTACACTCCTAATGTGTGTTTGTACGTCTAATGTGTGCTTTAATGTGCACCACCCGGCCTGTACCTTTATCTGTTCTGTGTGTGTGTGTGTGTGTGTGTGTTTGGGTGTGCCTAGCGTGACGGTAACCTCCTCACACTAATGATGAGGTCATTTGGACGGTGAGGGCTGGACTACCAATTAGGCCACAGAGTTTGACTGGAGACTGGAGAGCCTGTCAGTCTGCTGGCTGTTTGCTGGCTGTTTTCCCCTTGGATGTGGGCCTGTTGACAATAGATGGGAGATAATGGTTAAAGGACATTTCAACTATAGGGCCATTCTTTGGAGGAAAGCCTAATGCCTCTTGAAATAGCATAGTTTTTAATGAGAAGTTATGCAACTAACTGCTGGTAAGATAATACAAGCTGGTCGTGTGACTGTATTCGGAGGCCATGCTGTGTTCATCCCTGTTTCAGTAGAAAATGGTCTGTCTGCTCTTTCACTTGGCTAAACTAAATTGAGAAGTAAATTGTGTCTTGAAAGGCTCCACTAACACACGCTCTATTCACTTTCTCTCTCACACACACAGACACACACACACAAACACTATGTCAGTCACACAAACACTCTTACCCCGCTGCACCAAGGCCATATGTGCAGTTTCACAGTGGCGTTCAGGCTTCTCCCATCACAGGCCCTGTCAGATTCCCAACAACCATGCATCTGTCACCGGCTGACACGACGCCAAACAAGAGCGACGACGCACAGCCAAGAATCAGCTGGGGTTTTCTCTGTATTTCCTTCTCCCATGATGCTCTCTGTCCCTCTCTCGCCCGATCCCTCTCTCTCGTTCTCTCTCTCGTTCTCTCTCGTTCTCTCTCTGTATTGCTCTCTGTTCTTTTTCATTTTCATCTCTAACTCTCTATATGTACTGTAGATGCAGCTGAAAGGGTTTCTGATATATCTATATATGTATATATATAGATATATCCATCACCCACCCTTTATCTTGTTCTCACTTTCTCTTTGTTTATCTATCCCCCTCTCTCTCTGCACTATATATTGGTATAGTGGTATTTCTGTATGACTGTTTCCCATCCTTTCTTTCAGAGCTTTACTGACTTCTTCATGACAACGTTTGCCGAGATGGTGAAAGGGAGAGACCAAACAATGGAGAGCTGGAAGAGAAAGGCATGAAAGTTGAAAAGGATGGAACACTCCAGAGAGAACCCCACAGGTGAGGTGTCTGACCCAACAGGTGAGGTGTCTGGAGGTGGTTGTGGGAGAGAGCCACACGCTGCTTTCCACTGTCCTAATTAAGGGGTATTCTCTGCCCTCCCCTCTCCTCCCCCTCTCATCCCTCCCCTCTCCTCCCCTCTCTAACCCGCCTCCCTCTCCCCCCTCCTCCTTCCCCTCTCCTCCCTCCCCTCTCCAACCCTCCTCCCTCCACTCTCTAACCCTCCTCCCTCTCTGCTCCCCCTCTCTGCTCTCTGTTAATAAGACTCCCAACATTGTGTGACACTGGTTCTCCTTGACTCTTTCTCCTTCACCCTCTGTCTCTCTCGTTACCTCTCTCTCGCTATCTCCCTCTCTCCTTCTCTGAGATCCGTCAGTTTAGTTCACGGGGGGCGGGGGGGGGGAGATGGGCCGGGGTGGGCTCAGAGAGGCAGATCCAGATCGGACAGCTTGGAAAACAGCGTGCGTCCGCGCTTGTCACTTCTCCCTCCCCCGGCCGGTACGTTGGCAGGTGCCCACGGCGAGCAGATCGGTTACCTGGTCATCTGTGGTGCTCTGCTGATGCGTGAGATGCCCGTGTGCACCTCAGCCTCCACAGCTCTTTAACGGCCAGGCAATCTGCTCGGCTTGACGCGGGACTGACCGCTAGTCACACTCGGCCACACACACGCGCGCGTACAAACTGGCGCACTCTCACGCTGAGGGGCGCTAGACGCAGACACGGACGCGCCGGGAAACTCCGACACCAAACGTCCTCGAGGCCGAGTTTCACGCGTGCTTTCACCTCCAAGTCCATGTGCGCAACACGCTTACTCGGCCTTTGCATCTCGTGAACCTAGTTTCTGTACATCAAGCAAACTTCACCAGTTAGTTGGCCTAGCGCTCTGCTAACTCCGTGGAAAACAGTACTGGCACAGTTCAAACCGTAAGGGTTCAACTCTGGGCTCGTTGTGCTCCAACAATGCTAATTTAAAGTAATAACATCACAAGAACCTATTATCCCCTCAAAATAATGGAAACAAAGCCTATTTTTTTTCATGCTTCTTTTCCAAAGGCGACTTCATCCTACGCACACTGACAGAGCTGTAAATCTACTGCTGTCCGTGGCGTCACTCTGTGACACGGCGGTCGACGCGTGAACAGCTGTTTAAATGAAAAGTGCCGGGGGGGGGGGGGGGGGGGGGGGGGGGGGGGGGGGGGGGGGGGGGGGGGGGGGGGGGGGGGGGGGGGGGGGGGGGGGGGGGGGGGGGGGGGGTGAGTCGTGAGTGGGAGAGAGAGGTGAAGGGAAAGGGGGTGAGGTATGGAAGTATAGAGAGAGAGAGGGGGAGACAGGGATAGAAGGATCGAGTGAGAGAGAGAGGGGAAGAGGAGTCTAGACACGCCAGGTTTATTGAAGCGATGTCGTCTGTCGGATTTATGGAAGACAAGGCAAAGATGAGTAAAGTGTGTCTTTAAAGAGACAGTATCCTTATCCTTTTGTCGTAGCTGGATCTCACACCCAGCGCTATTATGGAACAGAGTTTGGTAAACGTGTCAGAACATTTTGAGATCAGCACTTTCAAAGCTACAATTATGCCCAGTAAAAGTAGAAACTCAAATGGTTGTCAACACAACATACATATACAGCAGGGTAGTCACTAGAGAGTCATGAATAGTAGGCCCCTTTATGGGGGGGCTCGGGGCATACTTCCCCACATACATTTTTAAGTCCCCACAATTAACTTTTTCATTATCTATTTTTATATTAACAACGGATGTGAAATCCGTTTTTTTTTTTTTATTATTATACTTGTCTCATAGTTTGTGTTAGACGCTAATCTAATATTAATTTTTTAAATACTATCCAAATGAAGTTACAAATTGCATTGAGATATTATTTTGAGAAAGTGAGAGAGACTTGTTTGGGATTTTTTCCCACAACTGACCTTCAAATGGTGTCTCTCAGCAACGCTCATCTACTTCAGCTTTTATAGCCATCGCACACTATATAAATATATATATATATATATACATGTATGTGTACTAAACATAAGATATATAAAAACATGACTCAAACCATGAACCTGCCGAGATTTATTCTAAAGACAAACGCTCAAATCACTCTGCCCTTATACAATGTAATATCCAATGTATTAGTCATTAGCCTTTTCATCTCGTAATGAAGTCATTAACAAAATGGATTGTTTATAAAACAAAGAACATTAAGTAATCACATTGCCCTCCCACTGAACAGAACTGCATAGAGATGTCAAAAACAAAAATTCCTGTGAAACACACACGGCTTTACTAACGCGTTTTGCTGTAACATAACTGTTCTGGTAGGACCCCTATTATCTGCATGTCTGACAGCCATTTTGTAAAACATCTTCTTGTAGAGAGTAAAACATGATCAAGTTCCCAATGTTTTGTCATTGTTAATGACATGAAAATGTTAGCTAGCATGTCGTTAATTATAATTACTTTCATTTGGAGAGAAGGAAATATTAAAGCCCTCCTAAAATAGGCCTAGCAACATCCTTGATATACAAAACGTGCCTGAACACGCAGGGCTAATCAATAGACAACGTGGATAGACAGGTTAGAACATGAACCTGTCTAAATAATATAACATGGACTAGTCTACCTAACATTACATCACAGACTTGTCTACCTAACAATATAACATGGACTGACCTACCCAACATTATAACATAGTCTGGTCTACATAACATTACAACATGGACTGGTCAACATAACATTTATTATGGACTTTGGCGTTGCCAGGTCTACGTGGCTCGAAAGTGGACGTTAGCATGTGTTGTTTGGGCCTTGTGTTCGGGTGGGCTGTGCCGTTCTGCCAGTTAGACAGTTCCTGTGACGTGTCTGTCCCCGAACAGGCGTGTTGCCAACCCACATCTTCTAAAATGTCGTAGCGAGGGAGGTGGAAAGGAAGGCGGAGAAGAGGCAGGACTACCGTCTTGACGGTCTCTCACAGAGGGTTGTGTGGGTGTGTGTACGTGTGTGCGTCTGCGTCTATGTGTGTTAGGTGTGGACACAAGCCCTATTTGACTCAAACGAAAGTGCTTCTGACACTTTCATCTCCCCCTACACACACTTTCCCCTGCAGCATCCTCAGATGGCACCCAGTCTGGAGTCTGTCCATTGGTCCAGTATGCCATAATTAACTTGCCTGCCAACTGATATTATATATCGTCCTGGGGGGGGGCGGCATCTGGCCTGAGGAAGTCCAACATCTTCGTTGTTCGCGGCCTAATCAGGTCAAATCTGCGGCAAGTTGAACCACAGTGGTTTTCCAAAGGCACCGTTTTGTGCCTCGTTGTGACAAATCCTGTCACACACGTCAGCGTCTGTGTCTCTTACGTCCTTGCCCGTCGATGGAGGCAAGCGGGCAATTTGGTTTGTACGTCAAGTGCACTTTCAGCAGGCCTCCGGGGGTTAACCTGTGTTGGTAAATGCATCCCATTGTTGAACAGTGGCCATTGTGGCACCCGATGATGCTTTACTGTCACCGTGACAACCGGGAGGCCACTGCTGAACGCCATGTGTCCGGCTGACAGGGAAACTACGCCTGATGTCAAAATGAAGCGAATACACACAGAGCTAACCACTTCTTATTCATCACTGTTCTTCACATATGGTTTAAAGATGTCTTTTGATATAATGACAGTATAGGCACCGCAGCACTTGTTGTTACACTATCAAATTAAGAGACTAGATAAAACAGTGTGACAGTTGGTGAAAATGCCAAGCCTTTCACGTGGCTGTGTAGGTTCGTGAAGCCCTACTCACAAGTGCTGAGCTCTGTCCACACTGCTAGCTAGTAGCTGTCTAGGTTAGTGAAGCCCTACACACGAGTGCTGAGTTCTGTCCTTACTGCTTGCTAGTAGCTGCTACATTCCGTGATTGGGTCTTCCCGCAAGACAATGATTCCAGGCACACATTAAAATTCACACTAACTTGACCACAACATCATTGCTACCCATTTGTCATCACTGTCTTCGGACAGGAGTCCTATTGAACACCCGTGTTTTGATTTCAAGATGGGTTATTAATTGCGGTTCAGACAGCCTCTTTAGGCTAACATTTATCAAGGGTGCCAATAATTGTGACTGTAAAATCCTTTTTATCTTTGTTACCTACAATGACAAGTGTGTTTTGATTCCCTCATTCCCGTTTGTGTCCGGTCGACACAAAAACACACCACAGAGGTGTGGAAATTATACAACAAGCTTGGTGTGAATAGATTGGAGTGGTTTCAGAGAGGAAGGCAATGCGGTGTAAAGTGGGTCAGAGGTAAGCAGGAGTGATTCTCCTCTTTACCTCTGATCTCCTCCTACTCCTCAATCTCCTTTCATTTAAAAGTGGGATTGTGTCTGATGATTGATCGGTTCCCAGGGACAAACTATACGATCTCGGACCATACACTCCTCTTACCTAAAGCCTGGTGCGATCTCGTTCCTTGGTTTATGGTTTTATCCTTCATTTTGAATGTGTGTGTGTGTCTGTGTGTCTTACTTCCTCTCCAGTTGGCATTTGTATTCCATTAGGAGGCATTTAGCACTATAATCTGGGAAATTAACTCATTTATGATAATAAGAATCCGTATTATGTTCTTCTAATGGCATAGTTTCCAATCAGGATTGCACACAGTGGACTCAAGTCATTATTTAAGTAGTGGCTGTTTCAACAGGAAGTCACTCCACCAGGTGTCACCCTAAAGAAAACAAAAACGATTAAAGCTGGTCCGTTCCAACCTTCAAGGGTCGCAGCCAGCATTACTCATTCAATTCATTTGTCAAGGTATTGAACATATGGAGAAAGGCCACTGAACGATATCTACTTAAGTATTGTAAAATAATGTAAAGCGAAATCCATAGCAGTCCATCAGTCCAAGAATTCCTGCCTTGCTATTTCTGAATTAGGAGTTAATACACAATTTCCTTCCATCTCTCCACTACTATGCATTTCCCCCTTGCCAGATTTACGCCAATTTAGGTTCACAATAATTCAGGCCTGTTTTCCAGTGAGTATGAATAATCACTCTGACAAAGAGACTTGCTCAACAGTAATAGTTGTACAGGCTTTAAGCATTGTTTCGTTAGGCTTGACTGGTCTTTGTAATTATGTTTTCCCACTAACCTTGCCGTGAACATGAACACTCAAATGGATAATTCAAAAACTAGAAAATGTATTTCCTGACAATGTGTATTAAATCTATTTTAAAGACCAGAAGCCATTGTTTTATATCACTATAAACATTGTTTGGGCGAACAGTTAACTAACTATACATTATATTGATATAAATTGTTATCATTTGTTAAACATTCCATATTGATTCAGCAATATTATATTCCAAACATAGAAGGCATTTATTACAATGAAAACACCAGTATACCTTTTCATTTAAAGAGTCCCAATACTCCATCTGCAGATGCTCCATAGAGTACGAGTAATATTTCATCTTACTCTGATGAGTAACTAACTATCCATACACAAAGCCTAATTTGAAACCTAAACATATTTAGTAACTTTAGAAATGTGCTTATCAACACATCGCTCGATGATATTCTGTGGAGCATCTACAAATAGATCTGAGGACCTGTAAACAACGCATAACCAACTCCAGAGTTTGTAGGGAGCGATCTCGTGGTCTTAGCTGTGGTCCCTGTTGAGACATTCTGTATTGTGCGCCACATCAGAATTGGATCATCCTCTTGTTACACAGAAAGGAAAGCTTGTACATGAATTCCTTATACTTCATTTACAAAAGTTCATAATTCTCACATAAAAATTTCAGACTTGACTTGCCCTGACAAGAATATGCGTCAAAACCAAAAAACGTTGAATGAAAACACAATAGTTACAAATTCCCAATGCTAAAGGACAATGCTCTAGCAGTAGAAAACTGGCTTGCATGTAGGCACAACGTCTCTAACTCCAGGCCGGCATGCTGGCGTCACTTGAGTTCTCCGACTCTGCAGTCATGGTGACAGAATATCCAGGGCTTATTTCATGTGAACTCAGCGCTCAGTGTGCCTTGGCCTCTGGGAAAGTGAAAGGAGAGGACGGGGCGTTATGGCCAGTTCGCGTCACTTCATCATGGGTTTGCCGACGTAAAGGCCTGACTATTTGGTCATTGAACCGGCTGCGATGGATGGAGAGCTAACCAATGCCTCCCGGTGACTCTGCTGGGGTTAAAATGAGTTCTGAACAGTTCTGTTTGTGTCACTGCGGAGCTTCTTTTGGTCTTTGTTTACAAGAGGCTTGTTTTAGCTTCTTTTGCACTCAGGAAGTGCAAAAGTGGGTCAGTGCTTTTTATCAGGTGAGAATGCTGAGCACAGATTGTAATTTTCTCTTACATGTTGAACTTCCATAGCTCGTTATAGTATAAATTCCCATCAGTAATTTTAAATGAGTATAATTGACTTCTCTACTCATGGGGGTTTTTCTAAAGAGGTACTTTCAAACTGAAGCCGAATACAGGACACATTCTCCCTTAGCTATAAGCATTCTCTAAGCTCTTTTCCCAAAGCCCCTAAAATGTTTTCAGTGATTCACTGTAATGTCTAAATTAGTCATTATTTCAAATGGTGGTATCTTTAAAACCACAATGTGAGAACAATGTCACTGTTACAAGTAATTGCAGCAATTTAACGAGTCACAATCAGGAGGCTGTTTAATCTCGGATGCATCTTACATCCTTTCTGCAGCCTGTTTTGTGTTGGGGATGTTGGTGTTTAATGAAACGCAGCGTGAAGTCAAAGAAAAGCACAACACAATGATTCTGTAGCCTTACACAAACACACGGAATGGATACAACTGTGATTAGCATGAAATCTTCCCAGTGTCGATGAAAACCAAGTTTTTGCTGTGATAATGAGGGTGGGAAGTGTTAAATTAGGATTTTTGCGAGAAAGCTGGACTTTATTGTGCATCTCTTGTCTGTAACGGTTGTACTGAACGGCAGTTCAATTAATTTTTTTTCAAACCTTGTCTACATCAGCGGTAGATACCCAGCCTGAAAGCCCAAACGGCAACAAATAGAATAACTGCAAAGTGGCTTGGAGAAACGTCCTAGTCGGGTTGGTAAACAAAAACCAATGCATTTTAACTGTAATTGGAGTCAACTAAACTGGTCAAATATATCTACTTCTCTTTTTTAAATCTTAATGCTGGGGCTTTGTTATGTGGCCTGTTTTATACAACACGTGTTTAGTTTTTCTCCTCCAACTTCATAATACAGCACATTTTCCGTGAGCATTTTGACATCCGCAGATAAGTTATTAATAACAACAACCTTTCGGTTATATTTTTATATTCATAAACCGTACCCTGGTTTAGCCACATGAGAAATAAAACAGAGAACACTGCACTTTCTCCAACCAATAAAGAATGCTATACCCTTATTTGTCAGACTTAAATATCATTGGTAATTTGACAAAATTGAAAGAGGATTTCTTCAAATAATGTACACAAAATGTATTTTCCTTATCTTCGTACGGTTTACATCAGAATTGTTACTGCTCAACAGGTAGGACATATTGCAAATTAGTCTTCTTTTGTCAACAACTCCCACAGTCTTGTTTAACCTGCTCTAATTTCACTGCTTGATTCAAAGACCTGCAGAGCATGTTTGTTACAGTCTTTTCCAGTGTTTTTATCTTACATCATGCAGCATCTTTTTTTTTATCATTTTATGAAATTGCTACACATAGTTTTTTCTTTGGATACATTATCTTCAAAATAACATTCCATAACATTAGATAGTTAGAAACATTAGATACGCAGGTGATGTGATTTGTAGTTATTGTGTGTATTTAGAAATATAAAATAACACCTAATTTCATTTATTTGTCTGCTCCCCAACATATGTTGAAACAATACATGTAGCACATATATAGTACATATACATACGTATAATTGGTAATCTTGTTAACTTGAAAATGACAACTGCGTCTTGTACATTTGATCATGTAAATGTGATGCCCTTTTTTTGCCTAAAATACAAAGATTCAGGAGGAGGCCGTCTGACGGCATATCAACAACCGTTGTTTTTTTCCTCATCTTAGCCACACTAAGTGGTTTTGGACGTTTAACACTGTCTACCACAGTGTCTACAACGGCTTCTACTCCAACATCTCCTACAGTGTCTACCATATCATCTATAACAGCTTCTTCTACAGCATCTACAACAATGTCTACTACAACAGCGTCTACCACAGAGTCTAGAATCGCATCTAATACCTCATCTGCAACAGAATCTACAAAAGCATCTACTACAGTGTCTACAGCAGTGTGTACAACAATGTCTACCACAGCATTTACAACAGTGTCAACTGCTGCATCTACAACAGCATCTACAACAGTATTTACTATAGCGTCTACAACAGTGACTACTACAGCATCTCCTTCAGTCAGACGCCGTCGACCTTGCTGTCCGATTGGCCCTATCCCAGGCTATTGAAGCAAAGGGAGTGGTCACGCAGGAAGGGAGGTAAGTGGCCATGTGGTGCTCCAACCTCATCCCGTAGGTCTAGCTGTCAACAACAGAGGCCTTCCTACGAGGCTCGTTAAGGATATCATCTGGAGTGATTTGCTTTAAAGCACATCAAGGGTCGCCATGCTGAGAGTGTGAGAAGCCAAAGCTCCAGCCTGTAGCCGGAGACAATCCCCACAGGGACCCAGGCCGATTTACTGCATGTAAACTGGAGTGTCTCCCCATCTCCCAGAACTCCCTCCTCCCTGCACTCCGGCTAACTAGCCCACACATTTGTTTGGGGAAACTCTTTCAACATTGTGCTATTAGGCCTGAACATTATATATACACACTAGTTGTTAAGAACTCCCCTTTTCAATGTCCCCATTTGCTGCACTATACGCATACATTTTTCTTTTAGGGTTTAGTGGTACCCTAGATGTGCTGAGTAATAGTTTACAGGCCACGTTAGGCACAACTGTCTTTGAATCTAATGTGTAATCACGATTGGAATCCATCCTCAACTAAGAAATTCAACAGGCGAAATTGTTGATTGCTGACATTCAGTCTACTGTGTTTACTGATGCTTTAGGCATCATCATCTTGACTGGGACATCTAAAGAAATGAGGGCCATAGTGTCAAAAGCAGTCAATGCAAACACATATAATAAAGGAAGCAATTCTGAAAATGAATCATGCTGGGAAAAACATAGTACAGCTCGGCTCCACGTAGAACCCTTGTTTCATTGCAAAGCATCGTTATTGACTTCCATTCTTCTCAAAATAGTCCTGTCGATGTTTCCATTTGAACATTGTGCCTTGCAAAGAACCTGTCTGTTTGTGCGGAAAAGGGTCATTCAAAATGTGATTCAACCCTTATCAACCAACATAGAACCCCTGTGGAAACCCTCACATGCTGCACCGTGCATCTGCAGTGTTCGTGGCCACCATGGATCCACAGCTGTCTTTCTCCTCACCCCATTCCCCTCCTCTCCTTGCTCCCCCACCCTATCTGCTGCGTCAGCGGAGAAGTCCCAGCGTCATCAGCACAAAGTGAGCGGTGGCAGGTGTCGAGGCCGTCCTTCTGGGGCGTCTTCATTGTCCCTCGGGGGCCACGGCGCAGTCCGACTCGGCAGGACGCGGCACGTCATCGGGGAGAAAGGGCCACCCACGGACCACCACTGGATTAGGGGAGTGGAGGCTCTCCAAGCGGAGAGGAAACCGTCAGGGGGAGATTAACGGGGCTGGTCTTTTGTCGTATGCGCGCTACTTCTGGTAGTCGGGTGCCTTGTCCTGTCGACGCCTTCCAGTCACAAACAAGATATTTGGGAGTTTAGAAAATAACATTCAAAGTAAAAAATATATTTTTTAAAAATCTACATGTACGGCTTAATGGTTCCTCCTATAAGGAATACAGATAAACGGCTTTAAGTACAGTGTTTATGAAGGCCATTTGCATCCAGTAATCACAAGATGGTTTGTATCCCCAAAAAAACCCATAGCAACTTAAATTTGTGACGAATTTCAATGACTGGTTACTTATTCAGACCGCAAGGTGATAGTTTGTGATTTTCCTGATGATGTGTAGACTGAACATCAGACAACAATGCCCAGTGATATTATTTAAAATTCCAAATTGTATATTTATATATATATATATATATATATAAATATTAAGGGAACACTTCAATCACACATTGGATCTCGATGAACCAAAATATATTAAAGATCATGAGATCTTTATTGTACATTGTGTAAATTCGTTGCGAACAAAATGACGTAACAACGGCCATTGTCCTGCACCAGGAGGAACCCAGGGCCCACGGCACCAGCATATGGTCTGACGATAGGTCAAACCGGTCCGTCTGGATGATGTTGCTGGCAGGATAATGTTCACCATGGATTCTCCAGACTCTTTCACTTCTGTCACACGTTATGTGTGAACCTGCTCTCACCTTTGAAAACAATGCGGCACCTATGGCGGATGGTGTAATGCTGCTATGTGACTTTTGGATAACACATTTCACAGAAGTACAGTACTTTGTTCAAAACATACTACAGTAGAAGAAAAACGGCAGACTTTGAAAAATACTCACAAAAGTACCAGCTCACTATAAAAAAAAAGCTGTCAATCACAGTAATGAGATCCTTCGTAATTTGTTACAACCGCCTGTGAAATATACAGATCCATTTTAACAGGTTTCTGTCTGAGCTTGGATGTGTTTAGGATCCTATGTTGTCTGAAGAGCTTCCAGATAACCCTTGCAACCCCATGAAAATTCAAACATCATCGGAAAAATACGAAATACATGTAGGGCAGAGGGATGTCCTGGATCCTAGCCCACATTCCTCTCTCTCTTATCCTCATCCCATTCAGCTACCGCCTGGGTCGGTCGTAGCCTTTTGGGGGCCCTCAGAATTCTTTTATTTTAGACGGCCCCTCTCCCTTAGGGACTGTTTCGGGACTCACTAGCAGTTTGGGGCTCCCTGGGCCCTAAGCGGCTAAGTGTGTTGCTTATGCCTAGGGCCGGCCCTGATACCGACAACAACATACGTCAAATTATGAGTAGATATTGGTCAGAGATTGGTTGATCTAAGTTACAAATTGGTAGCTCTAAGTCAGAAATATGTAGTTCTAGGTCAAGTACACATCCGAAAATCCGAAGCACCAAGTCTCGCGGTCTCTGATGTTTCCTTATCTCTCCCACTCAAGTCTAATTAGCCTCTAAAGTGAGTTAGGACTGGACAGGACCCAATACAGCAGCCAGATGTTTTCTGCAGAGTTAACCCCATGAGGGAGTGGGGTGAGGGGGGGTGTTTTGTTTACTACTATTTGATGAAAGATTCTCTTGCCCTCGTTCTCCTTCCGGGTTTGTTGATTTGCAAAACTCTCATTTGAACTCCGATTGAGTTCTATGTTTAAAACCTGTCAGAGGTGAATTGCTTGCCTAACCGTAGTCATAACCATTTGGATGTAATAAGGCAAAAGTAGATTACATATAAATCACGTAAAATTTTTTGAATCAGTTATTTCCTTGTAGCCTTCCTTATGGCTTAATCATGCCTGTTCCTCCCCATAAAGGGAAGCTACATTATTTAGGAGTAATGTCACTCGACCAGAAATGCACATTTAGCACTCAAGCAATCAATTAACATGCATATTGGAGGAATCAGCAAAAAACTTAAGTAGACTCTATGAATTTTCCACCCTGTCCTCATCCACCATCTAGCTGACGACTGTTACCGCACACAACACTTATCACCGTACAATTGACATGTAACCCATTTCCATAATGATTAGTAATCACCACTTTGACATCTGATGGAATCACTCGTAATCACAGCCCGGGCACAGCGGGGGCCCAGACACCAGCGGTCGGGGAAACAAATTAAAAGGAAGGCTGGCCTACGAGGGAAGGCTACTTTATCTGGATTTTTTGGACCGGTTCTTAAGAATGTGATTGCAGTGTTTTGGATTGGTGCCGAGTTGAACTTGGGGTGTACGTGACTGGACTCATTACCTTAGCTTTCGCTGGCAATATCTGATCCTGGGTGTTTCACATAGGAGAGGACTCTGTCTCAGTGTGTGAGGTGTCGATTCAATCAGTCGTAACTTTGTCCAATACCTTGTAAAGGCGTTTTATGAGAAGACAAAAGAGTTAAGAGCTAACTCACGGATCGAGTACACAGTACATATAATGCACTCACATCAATCTACTGTACACCAGCTGTCAGATTTAGTACGTCTTTACGAGAGAACAATGCACATCTATCCACTTTGTAATGAATACATTAGCATATCCGTTCGTCAACTTCTCACGTTTTTGTCGTCTGATGGTGGCACAGTTCATTCTTACCTGCAATTATCTTCAAGCTTAGTCACAATTGCGAACAGGAAGAATGTTAGTGTTCATTTAAAAATAACACTTTCTATTCACAGTCTTCGCCACATTTGAAAGCGCAATCACATTAGCGTAAAATAAAAATCACATTTTGCAAAATGTTAGTCCAATTTTACAGGTTCTCCATTCTGTCTTTGTCTAAATGGGTCTTTTTGTAGTTGTGCAAGATTTACCTTCAGTAACATATTATTTATGTCAACACGGCACACCAAGCCTTCATAGGGGACTATTACATCTGGTTGCCAGATCCCTATTTAAGGGCCAAAACACTGCAGAACGTACAGCCTAATTACTTATTGTTTGATATCACCATAGCCATATGCAGATGCATCAATACGTGTATTTTCCATGCGTCATTGGTGTAAAGGCCTCGCTGCAACTCCTCACATGTTGTTTTACCAACACAGGTCCTCAGTCTTAAAATAGAATGGCAAAATGGTCTATGGGATGACTATATTACAACAATCCTGTTAAGTTATTTTAGTATCTATGCTAAATAAGGTCGCCTAACCTGTGTGGAGAGAGCAGGAGGCCTGACCAAGCCTACATCCCACGTGGCCTCCTGGGAGAAAGGGGGGGGGTGTTACCCCGGTCTCTGGGATACCCTCAAATCCAACATCCATGGACAGGGAGAGTTTTCCTTTTTTTCCCAAGCTTTTTTATGTAATGTAACGTGTGTCCTGTCTGAGACTCTTCAGACGGATAACTAAAACGTGAATATGACTACAACGACGGAATAAACTTAAATATAAAAACATGCCTTATTAATTGACGAGTGAAACCGGCAGGATTTGCACTAAGGATTGCATTACGGGCATATGAATTTACCTCACAACCCAAAATAATCAATTTCTTTGAACTTGCAGATTTTAATTTCTTTGAACTAGCAGATTTTAATTTCTTTGAACTAGCAGATTTTAATTTCTTTGAACTAGCAGATATTAGTAAGAAGATAGCCCTGACTTTTTGTCCCCTATTTGCCAGGATGTCATTGTAAATGAGAACATATTTCCTGTTTGACCCGTGTGGTAAAGCAAAGGCAACATGAATAAAATAACCTGACAACATTCCCAATTGATGCGTGCGTTCTTCGCCTTCTCGTCAGAATCCCAAAAGAAATTCACTAAATTTACTTTTAGACAGGGCTACTCATTTTTCCATTTTGCTGTTGAAGACTATTTATCTAAACACAGCACTCTCTTCCAAGTGTTCATTCAGTGGCCCCCTAGCTATTTTCCACATGGCCAACCGTGAAGTCATATTGACACTAAACATATGGTTGGGCCTGCTCGGAGATAGACTCTTGCAGACTCCTAACGTTTCTCTTGTCTAAATGAATAATACCATGGTGGATTCAAGTGTCTGGAATCACTGGAATTTTTCAACGGCACCAACAATACCTTCACGCATGAATTAGCGGCTTTGCTGTATTTTTATTTTTTATTATATATTTTTGGGACATGGCGCTGAGAATAATTTGATTTGCAGTACAATTACGACCACATCCTTATTGCCTTATTCGCATCCCAAGTTTATTTTTGTTTTGGTTCTTGATGAAAATACAAACGCGCAGTTAAAACAAAATATATAGCACTACCTTCACATGGAGTATCCAAGTTGTATCTATTCTTTACATTTCTTCCCAGAGAAACATCTGCCCTGGAAATACTTTTTTTTTTTATTATTAAGTGACAGAATAGGTCATGAAAATAACGAACCCTCATGAACAGAAACTCCAACACGGCAGTATGCACCTTGAGCTGGTGGGAGACATTCCCTGACCTCTGACCTCAGGGAGACAGCAACCGGCCACTGAAAACGAGAGAGAGAGATAGCGGAGGAGAGAAACAGAAGGCAGGAAGACAGAGAGGGATGGAGGAAGAGGGAGGAAGGTGGGGTGGAAGTCATTAAGAGAGAGCCCAGAGAACAAGGGGCTCCAGCCCAAGGAGTGTGGAGGATGTTGGGTATAATGACGAAAGGCCAGGCCCCCTAAACAGGCCTCTCCAAAGGATGGTGTGACTTGTCTATTAAAAATGTCACATGTCATTTACAGACTTGTATTTTATAGGTCTGACTTCTTTTTATTTTTGAAAAATGTGACTTGTCTTTTACAGGGGCAAATGTTTTTGTGTGAAGTGAGATGTGAGTTTTTAAGGATTGGCATGTTTTTTAAAGGGGTGATGTCCTTTGAAGGTGTGTCTTCTAAAGATCTTGATTTGAACTGACGTAGCATCTCTCCCAACATGTTCCTGATCATTTCCAGCCAACGTGTCTCCCACATTTCCAATTAAATTGCTTGACCGGAAGGTGTGTCAACCCCCACCCCTTAAACAAGCGAGGCAGTTCAAGGCGGATGCTCTCCACCTTTGCCCGCTAACCCCACCCCTGCCCCGCCAACCCCACCCTAGCCCCGCCAACCCCACCTCTGCCTTCTGTGGTGGACGGACACCGACGACTGGGCAACACCGATCTGTGTAATTGATGACCAGGCGGAGCATCATGGACATGGACAGACATCAGGGCCGTTTATCACCGCTGGGCCTCCATCTAACCGCGCCCCATTGAGCCATTGGTGCAGCCTGGCTGAGCAGAGTCTTTCTGCGGACACACACACATGCATGTTGTCTCGGTGGCAGGATGAGAAAGTCAAAGGGTTTTCCTCCCGGGTAGATGCCAATGAAATAGCCCTGGTCGGCCTCCCCCATCATGGACCTCTTCATATAGTCTCTCTCTCTGTCTCTCTCTGTCTCTCTCTGTCTCTCTGTCTCTCTGTCATTCTCTCTGTCTCTCTCTGTCTCTCTCTGTCTCTCTGTCTCTCTGTCATTCTCTCTGTCTCTCTCTGTCTCTCTCTGTCTCTCTGTCTCTCTGTCATTCTCTCTGTCATTCTCTCTGTCTCTCTCTGTCTCTCTCTGTCTCTCTGTCTCTCTGTCATTCTCTCTGTCTCTCTCTTTCTCTCTCTCTCTGTCTCTCTCTGTCATTCTCTCTCTGTCTCTCTCTGTCTCACCATCTCTCTCTGTCTCTCTCTGTCATTCTCTCTCTCTCTCTCTCTGTCTCCCTCTGTCTCTCTCTCTGTCTCTCTCTGTCTCTCTCTGTCTCTCTGTCTCTCTTTGTCCCACCCATGGACAACGCGTGGGCAGCTCCGCTGGATAAGTCAGTGGGGTAAGTGAGAGGGTTGTCACGCATTACGAAACACAAAAGACATTACAGAACTCCTGAAGAAAATGTCTGTCGCTGGTTCTGAGGCTGACGGGCTGGAGCGGATTCAGCTACTACACCAATAGCACACACACCACACAGGCCTTCCTAAAGACCTGATTATTGATTGTTACATCATACCTCCAAATAACTTCATTCACACTGGAACTTTAAAATAAGATGGCTACCGTTTCAAGTCCTGTTTATTATGGGCATCCCTCCACAGTATGCTGTAGCTTATTACTATGTAACTACAACACAGTGGTAGCATTTATTACTGTTCGTTAGATAACCGTTGGTACTATGTAGTAACAACATATATTAATATGTCAAAAACAACATAGTAGTTACATTACAGCAACTCGAGATGAGGGGAAATCTTAAACAAAGGGTTACCTTACAAAGTGTGTGTAGTGGGGAACGGATAGCTGAATTACTGATTTACTGGACCACCATCTTAAATGCAAACCCACCATAAAATAAATGCTTGCTTTTCACACAGCCCTTGAAACAAGACATGGCCCTTCCCAAAGGGTTATATGAGGGGTAATGCATGGGGGTTTGGACGCAACGCTTAAGGCTTTTGAAAGTTCATGCAAGATAAGTCCATGTTTTGCGGGGAAGGATATGAAGGGGTGGTGACTCTAATTGAAAACATAAATGTCAGAAAATAATCAAGACGGAACGGTGTGAGGTGGCGTGGAAAGAGGTTGGGGGGGGGGGTGCCCGGGGAAAACCAATGAACACTCAGTATCATCCCTGTGTTAAACCGGCTACCTCAGGCACCAGAATTAGGAGAATGTAAAGAGCATGAATGTAGAGAGCAGAATGTAGAGAGCAGAATGTAGAGAGCATGAATGTAGAGAGCAGAATGTAGAGAGCAGAATGTAGAGAGCAGAATGTAGAGAGCAGAATGTAGAGAGCATGAATGTAGAGAGCATGAATGTAGAGAGCAGCATGTAGAGAGCAGAATGTAGAGAGCAGAATGTAGAGAGCAGAATGTAGAGAGCAGAATGTAGAGAGCAGAATGTAGAGAGGAGAATGTACAGAGCATGAATGTAGAGAGCAGAATGTAAGAGCATGTACTTGGGCGAGAGAAAGCGAGAGGGATGGAGTCATGTGGAGAGGAAAGGAGGAGGGAGTGGAAGAGAGAGGAAAGGAGAAGGAGGGAGTTGGAAGAGAGGAAAGGAGTAGGGAGTTGGGGAGAGATAAACAAAAGAAGGAAGAAAGAGAAAATGGTAAAAACAAAGACGCAGAAGGAGATGAAAAATCAGACAAATAACAGAGTTAATTCAACCAAGTGAAATATCCACTTATCTTCCAGGATATTAGATGAACCAACGGTTTCTCAAAATTGGATTTCTCCTGCTGACAGTGGGTGAAGTCTCGTACCCTGTTGTTGAAAGCAGGGGAACAGTTTGGTCACTTTTCAACGGAACGCAAAAATGAGCGAGACAATATGTCTGGCCCAGGCAGCCCCGTTGGGGTACCTGGGTAATGGCCAGGCTCTTGGGTCTGATTCGTCAAATATTGCACACAGACCAATCAGAAATACTTTGCAAATGGAAAGTCATAAGATGCGTAGACGAGTATGATTATACATTCCACTGATACATAATCACTGGTCTTAGACTCGGTGCTGCAGTACGGCCGGGTCAGAATCGTCCCTTTAAAGCAAGTGGGGAATATACAATGCTGTCCCCGGTAAAACAACGACGAACCCAAAATCGCCCAGACAACGATTCACCAGGTGCTGTGGCATCAGGCATAACATGAAGGAGTCGCGTCAGTCACTGGAAAAACTCGCCACCACGTTGGGCATTTGCCGACGCATTGAGCGCACGGGGAAAGCTGTCCCATTCACATGGTTGAACTCGTCTTGGGACGGAACATTAATGGCAATCTGGATGCCGTCAATTTTGTTACGATCCCATTAATAGCAGATAAACCCCTCACGACTTCGGCCTGGAATGCTCGCCAGCGCGTGGAAAGTTTATGGAAGTGTTGTGCTGACGGTGGGGCCGATAACAGCAGGCATCAATCGTCTGGCTCATCCGGGGCGGTGAGACGGCCAGGCGGATCTGCCGAGGTACTACTAAGAAGTTCCTTTTGCTGAGAAAAAGCCGACATGCCCTACTAAAGACGGTGCCAGAGGGCGTACGCGTTCCGTGCATCGTAATTGCGCGCGTCATCCTGTGTTTTTGCCGTAACGATTTAAGTGTGTTGAAATTCTCTCAGAAATCCTTTACGATTGGTTTTGGGCAACTGGTATGTGCTCAGCCCATCTGTAGTTTCTGCAGAGATTTCCCATCTGTCTAAAAAGAAATGTGGTCTCTGCAAAATGCGGCGTGTGTCAAATCGCGCGACGCTGCACAATCAGCCTTCTCTTATTCACTCTCTAATTTAGGCTTAATGTTTCAATACTGGTTGGACTTTTGGCATTGTAAATCCTCTGTCGCGTTCATGTCTAATATGTCATATATGTGGTTGCCTGTAATGAAAGGTTGTCTGTAAACAAAGGTTGGGAACATTACAATGTTTGGTACAGCGCATTCAGAACATTTTTGTGTTGCTTCACTTTCTCTAGACTGTGTTTTGTTATAGACTTAACAATCTACAGACAATACATCCCAGGGAAAAAAAAACTATTTTTAAAAACTGCTGCGAATTCATTGAAAAACCCCCCCAAAGTTTCCATGTTCCATGGAAGTACCTTTGACAGCGAACCCCAAAGTAATTTGGGGTGTCCCTTACCAGGTTAGAGCATCTGGTTTTGGGCAGTTTCTTCCATTATTCCTTGTAGAGCCTTTCAAACCGTGTCAGATTCTGCGTAAAACTGTAATCTCAAGGTCCCCCCACAGATATTCAAAGGGAACCAAGTCAAGGCTTGTCTGCCCCTCTCAAGGACATTCCCAGGGTGACCCGGAAGTCCCTCCTGGGTTGTCTAGGCTGTTTGCTTTGGGGCCACGAATGATGAATCTTTGTCTTTTACCCAGGAGTGTCTTCCATCTTGCTGCCACTCTAACATAAAAGCCTGATTGATGGAGGGATGCAGCGGTGGTTGTCATTCTGTCAGGTGGTCCTGTAGGATTTGTAAGGAATATGTCTCATCCTGGCTGGGGTCAACAGTAAAGGCTGGTGGGTATGGTGTTATATTCTGGGACACTTTTCTCAAAAGGTCCATTGATACCGATTGAACACTGGTTGAACATCACAGCTTATCTGAACTTTGTTTGCATCGTTTTATGGCTACAGTTTCTACCCCTCGTCACTTGGATCCTTCCAACAGGACGATGCGGCAAACCACATTTGGTAACTGTTACAGGAACGGGTTCAGTGTACCTGGGTGATAAACTAGCCAATTACTGTAAAAACTGAAGTGAAATTAAAGTTTTTGTGTAAAGGCGATTATTTTCTTATCCCATAGTGTTGGTGTGGGAGCGTTAAACATTTTTGTTTCAACATTGTCCATTAGATACAAACTGTCAAAGTATACAACCTGACGAAAGCTAGGCTCGTCTGGAAAATGTCTTGCCTGCAGTTTCCGTGAACCGACCATAGCAAAATGCATACAGCATTGCAATATCTATGCCGTACATAATGCTAGTTGAGGGTCACTGTGATTATTATTTCTAACATATCCAAGAAATTTTGCTTTGACCACAGGAATAACATTTGCGAAGCACGGCAATGCTTTTAAAGCCCTCGCTCCTCCATCTTCTTGGTCCATGATGTCATCACTCCAGATGAACGATGTCATGGTTTTTTTTTACCTTTTTATTTTTGCATTAGTCATTCTCAGCAGTGACTAACCGGTGTTCCCCCCAGGCGTTGGTGAAACATGTAAATATTGAAATTGCACTTCCCGGTATGAGACGGATCGCATCACACACACACACACACACACACACGCACACACACACGGGTGGCTTGTGTTATTCTGGCAGGGCGATATAACTTAATATGATAGACCGCTGACCTTTCCCAGTGATCAGAGGTGCCAATGCCATGACAAATAAACTGTTAAGTCACACAGGAATGCTGACTTGGCCAATAGGCATCTCGGTTTCCACACACACACACACACACACACTCGCCCACACACACACGCATACACACAAGCATACACACACACACGCCCACATTAATTTGCAGGAGAGGAGGAATGGAGAAATCTATCCAGGTCAAGACAAAGTGGAGGGTGCATAACTCCTACCTCACTCTGTTGAGGAACGCCTGAGTGGACTGAGTGTTTGGAAACTGCCCCGATCAGCGGTCCTGCCACGCTGACAGCTGAGGTCATTCCACTGCGGTTTCCAGCTGTACCTAACAAGACACGCCGTACTAAATTCTCATCCAGTCGGAGCTCGGGGGTCCGTCGACCGCTTTTCCCGTCGGGACTAAATGGCCGAATGGCGGGATTCAAAGTTATTATTGGCGATAGGTGACTTTTAGTGCTCTTCGTTTGTCTCTATTTCCGTATATCTCACTGTATGTCTCTCTCTGTCTGTCTTTCTGCCTCTCTGTCTGTCTCTATGTTTCTCTGTCTGTTTCTCTCTCATTATCGGTCAATATTTCTCTCTCTCTGTCTCCAACAATCTCTGTCTTTGCCTCCACCTCTACGTCTCTCTGTCTCTCCGTCTCCCCGTCTCTCCACCTCTCTTTATCTCTCTCCGTCTACTCTCTATCCATGTTCTTGCCCAGTAGAGCTAACAATGCCACAACTCATCTCTCTTCTGCCCCAGACATTGAACCCACCCCGGACAAACGTCACCGTCTTGAACGAAGCCATGATACCTTGTTGCCGCATCCCTTCAGGCTAAACACATCATGTTGTGTTGTTCCATGATAACCACACGTGTTGACACACCAGCGCTCCAGACCGTCATCATCCGCATTCTGCTGCTTCTGAGGTGCACGTGTGTGTGTGTGAGTGTTTGTGTGTATTCGTTTTGCACATATTTACATAAACACGCGCATGCGTGTGTGTTAGTGCACACATCGGTGTGTGTGTCCTCTCGCTGCGTCTCCGCAGAAAGGATTGACACACCGGCAGAGAGACTTGACAGCAGGCTCATCTGCCACTAGAGCTACATGGACCCGGCTCGCTCCGGCTGTAAACAAGTCACTTCCCAGCAATGTGGCCGGAGTCGCCGCGTCTTAATGAGGCGGTGAATCAGCCGGGCTAGCACCGCCGGACCCAGCGCCAGAACAGCTGGGAATCCGGTAGCAACACACACGGCGCGCCTCTGTGTGTGTGTTTATGTGTGTGTGAAAGCTTATGTGTGCGTGTGCCTGCATCAGCTCATGTGGCTACAAGGTGTGGCCCGAGGCTCGTCCAATCAGAAGTGCTACCTTTTTGGCAGTCCATTTGTTTCTACGACCAAGAGACTCTACTACGGAGTCACGGTCTACAGCAGACCAAAAATGCTACACCCCTGCTTCATCCCCATGGCAGCCGTCAGTCTGTCAGTCTGTTGTGCCCCCCCACCCCTCGTGTCCAGATGTGTGTGTGTGTGTGTGTGTGAGTGTGTGTATACTCTAGGTCAGTAAACACGCGTAGTGTGAAGGCAGAGAACAGCCGGCGGAAGCGGAGCGTGGGGCCCAGATGTCCCCAGGGGGTACGCCGTGTCCCATCATCCCATGGGGCTTCCTGTGGGTGTATGTTGGTTGAGGGGGGGACTCGGGCTTCTTATTGGACCATTTTCCCCTTGCTTTAGAATACACTGTGTCTTACAGCAGTCGCTTGAAATCCATACGTGTCTACGGTCCTCGCTGCGGTCCCAACACGAAAGGATGCGCCACGTCCTCAGCTCTCAGAGGAGGTTTAACGTTTATCGCCACGCCGATTCCTTCTGGTGGGCGCCTTGGACTAAGGACGTGATGATCGTGTCTTGCCCAACGTTGTAGCTAACTCTGGGAGAAATGTGTTCACCCTGAATTGTGAATTGTTCGTGAAATCATCCTCCCCCGGCCTCCTCTGCTTCGTGGACAATGTTGGGGGAACCAGCCACTGGAAAGGTATCCCCTGCGAAAGACGTTGCCTATCAGCAGCCGGGGTTTACAGTGTAGTAGCAAGAAAAACAAACAGACAAAGCAAAACAAAGGCAAGGTCTCTGAATGGTCTTCCTAAAGGTTTATGAGTGCAGAGTGGTCAGTTGGGTACTGCTTTTGGAATTGTATTGCCTGTCTGTGAATACATTGAGATTCGGATATGCACTTCCAAGTGGTGGGAATTTGGGAATATATCTCTCATCATCAACCTCTGCGTCTGTCTTCCGAAACCTACTGGAAGGGAAGCCAGAGTTCACTGCCCACTGAACCTCTCCTGCAATACACAGGTTCCAAAAAATACATCGGAATTCAACACCACACATCTGAGATCCTCTGGTGTGTGCGTGCGTGTTTGTGCGTGCATTCTGTGTGTATACAGGCATGTGAGTGGGATGTGCCTGAGGAGAGAGAGGAAAAGAGAAGATTTTTACAGTAGGTTGCCAATAAAACAAGGATGGACAACAGACTTACACACTAGCCTCAGCTAATTATAAGTGTTGTCACACGTCACACATCCACCAATGTAAAAGATCTACAATTAGCCTAACAGACAGATAACCGCATCCATACAGTGAATATACGGTACCTCACCGGGTAATTAATGTTTGTAGAATACAGGTCCGGTATTTGGAGGGTGGAAGTGCCTTGAATCACCCAAAGCGGTTCTTCATTCCGTATATTTGCATTAGAAGAGGGCTGCGAAAACACTTCCAAAAATGGTCCACGCTCTTTCATGCCGGCGTTAAGAAGAAAAGGGTCTACGGTCTACATGTTCAGAGGTGACGCTGTAAGGGCCCACGAGGAACGTATGTCAGTGGAACCCCACATTGTGTTGGCCCCTGGGGTATTCCGTCCCCTTGGCTCTCCGACCGCCAGCTGCTAGCTTCTCTTCACATCCACAGAGAGGGTTAGCATGGTGTGTTTACCTTGTGCACACACACACACACACTTGGTTTTAACCCTTTTCCGCCAGGGCTCCCAGTCTCCGGCAAGGTGTTGCACAACAGTGAGCCTTCGCAAACAGAGATAATCATGAAGAAATGCCTACCAATCCCTCTAAAATGTTTTCGGTTTTATTTCGTTCTCTCTGTTTTCTTTTTTTTCCTTTCCCCCATGAAGGCCTACCATTTACCTTCCACTGTGTATTCTGTTAGGTTCTGGATGCCTGCTGGAAATCTGTTTGGATATACAATAAATCTTCTGGATTTGGCAAAGTGAATTTGACATAGTCACTTCTCTCGTACACATTCAAGCTGTGTTGGTTTTGGAGATGTCCAGTATTTCTCACCGTGACCAGAGAATCTAACATGATGAATTATATGTGCATTGTATTCAGTGGGGTCACAAACCACAGTGTTTTTCTGACAGTGAGATGTTTTGGGAGATCTTCTCCAATAAAACGCTTGAAAACAAAACCAACTCTCGGAGCTCAAAACAAGACAAGTTTGACACTCCATATTAAAAAAGGATAAAATATGTTGCTTTCACATGTTATAGTCACACACTTTGTGGTATTATATTTCATTATTGTTCTGACATATTTAGATGTCAGAAAAATACTTCACTACCTTAATCAATGGTGAATATCTTTCTTTTTTATGTATGGTGGAGTAGCAGAGTTTTAAGAAATTCTCAACCAAAAGGCTAACTGATCCATGCAAAGAAAGTTTTTAAACCACTGGTTATACTAGGTCAGGACGAATGACAAATTAAGGGGATAGACTTGATGGTGAAATGAATTGTCTATATTATGCTTATAATTACCAGTTGAATGCTTTGATAGATAAGGATTATGTACGTCTTTCTGCTTCGTTATGTCAACAGGGCCGTTATATTTAATCTGGTTTTCCATTTTGTTTATTAACAGAACTCAAAATATTGCTACTATAAAGACCTCTATTTTTATCTATTGTTATCTGCTATTTAAATCTTTACCATGCCGTGTCGTAGGCGATTTTCTGTCTTTAAAATGCAACAGTTCATTGCACCAAGTTTCCCAATCTACCCGTTTCGTGAATCACACATCATGGCAATTATTGAACATAAGAAAAAAGCTTAACATATCATACCGTCAAGTAAATAAGTCCGGAAGTATGAGTGAAAGTCCGGAAGTATGAGTGAAAGGTGCACTGTAAAATGAAGCATCAACATACGCCACTTCATAAGACCTCTTCTGCCTGCACGGCCCTTCGACCGGAGGATAATGAGGAGGATGTTGTTTTATCGGCCCCACCGTAGGGAAACTAACAAGCTCCCAGATGAAGAAGGAAACCTGCTTGCTTATATTGGTGTTGGCGTATAATGTCGGCCGCTTATAATGATCCATTGGGTGTTTGCCGTGTGGGTACATCGCAGGCGTGGCCAGTTGTAACATTGTCAGTCCTCATTTCTCCAGGGGGACCTTCTCCTTTTCCTGGCCCAATCACATCATGGCGCACGTTCGGTGTGCAGAGACGATGTTTACACGAACCCGAAGCGTTGGGTCACACGTGTTCAGGTAGATCACAAGTGACCCGTGTTGAGCCTTAACACACAGCGTGGTTGCACAAGCAAAGGGAGAAGCCAATGCAGACGACGGAAAGATCTTAATTTCTCTCCGATCCTAATTTGCAAAAGCAACGCGTCGCCGGCTACTTGAATTAATTGATCCCAACAAAAAACAGAGAATCCCATTAGCTAATTACTGGTCTAAAGAGATGAACGTGGAGCACTATTGAACCCAATGCATACAAGACGCTAAAACCCAGATGTTGTTGTTCCAAAAATACATGTCCAGCTGAACCATGGTTGATAACGTATGTAAATAAAACATGAATAATGTATGAGGAAGTATTCTGGAGACTGTTACTTTCCTATGTAAATTGGGACTAGGCTTTTTCAGTTTTTTTTGGATCAGTGTCGGAAATGGTACAGCATCTGTTTCTAAAATAAATGCTAGTTTATTTCCCACTGTGAATTGATCAGATTTTCTAATGCCTCCATTACTATTCTTGTAGTCTGAATTAGAATGGCTATCGGTACCGTCTACTTAATATCTCATATCGTAATGTTTAAGTATGTGACATGTTATCTACTAGCGTAAGTAAACACAGATATATCTTAGAGTGCATATTATGCTAACTCCTAACCTCTGGCTCACAACCAGTGCCGGCTATAACCTTTTGGGGCCTTTAGCAATATATTATTTGGGGCCTCCTGTCGCCTATCGTTCGGGGGCCCACTAGCAGTCAGGGGGCCCCAAGCGTGCGCTTATGCCTGGAGACGGACCGGCCCGCAACCACACAGGCCAGGTGTACCAAATAACGACGAAAGGCGGTTCATTAAATCACGAAAAGAATGCCATTTGTTCCCTCAGACAAACATTGAGTCAGGGATTTGCATCGCTCAGCTGTCCCATAGTACCAGCCACCCAGAATACAGTTCAGAAATGCGTGGGTGTGTGTGCTTCCTTGCGTGTGTGTAGGTGTGTGTGTGTGCACAAAAAAAGGCCAATCGCGTTTTCATGGCTCTGACGGATGTAAAGCAAAAAGCAGTTGGCAGACGGGGGAACATCCACTCTGCTTGTTCCTCGCTTCTGCTCCTTCTGTCTGTTTAAAACAGAAAACCAGGCGGTGTGAGGAATCCACGAGTTCCCCACAGACGACGAGGGGGAGCCACGGAAAGAGGGAAAGAAGCAGAGAGGAGAGAAAGACAATCCTCACTATCTCATCTCTGTGTCGAGGCGAAACGGGTCACCTGGCTAGGTCAAGCAGCCCACATCACTCATGTAGTCCGAGGCAACGGGATGATTTTCAGACCTCGGGCTAAATGTAGCCAATCTCATTTGATCCCTTGCTGCCTGAGCTGCAATTGAAACATCTCCAGAGTGGGTAAGATGCAAGATACTGAGGCTTTGTTGCGCATGAGGCCAAGACTGGTTTAAATCTCCTACACAATGTAAATGCGGTGCTGTGCCAGTCTAAACAAGTCTGAGTGTGTGTGTGTTTGTGTGTGTGTGCGCGAGCGCGAGCGAGCGAGCGTTTGTTTATGTGTGTTGGTGTCGGACAGAACGAGGCCGATAACAGGATGTGAGTCACACCGTGAAAGAACATATCAAAGCATCTCATCGGTTAATCAGTTCACATGATATTAGGACATTTGAGGATTTTTAGTATGAAGCTTTTCATCCAGTTCTATGTTCAAGCGTACACGATTATCTGATATCAATTAGTATAAAATGTTGTTTTAATATTAAATATATACAGTATCGAGCAAAAGTCTTAGGCACCTGAAATTCATACTGAGGCCATTTATTTGGGTAGTTAGTGTTTTAAAAATGTATATATTGTGTGGAAGTGTTGTTGTGATGTGTGGCGGTGGTTATGTGATGTTTGGAGGTGGTGTTGTTATATGTGCATGTGATGTTGTGATGTGCAGAGGTGGTGATGTGATGTGTGGATGTGGTGATGTGTGGAGGTGGTGATGTAATGTTTGGAGGTGGTGTTGTGATGTGTGGAGGTGGTGGTTATGTGACGAGTGGAGGTGGTGATTTGACGAGTGGAGGTGGTGATTTGATGTGTGGAGGTGGTGGTGATGTGATGTGTGGAGGTGGTGGGGATGTGTGGAGGTGGTGATGTGATGTGTGGAGGTGGTGGTGGTGATGTGATGTGTGGAGGTGGTGATGTGATGTGTGGAGGTAGTTGTGATGGATGTGTGGAGGTGGTGTTGTTATGTGTGGAGGTGGTGGTGGTGTGTTAAGGTATTGGTGATGTGTGGAGGTGGTGGTGGTGATGTGTGGAGGTGGTGTTAATGCGCTTGAACTCACGTTTCGTCTCACACACCATCCATGTGTACGAGGTCCCCTGGTTACCCGGGTAATGGTTGCTATGGTTGATGTATGGCATTGAGGCGCCACGAGAGACTCCTGGGTAATAACAGGTGACCCTCTCCGCCCTGCTAGCCAAAGACTGTCATCGCTCACACCTCGACATGCCTGACCCCGCCTTTTCAGCTGTGCCATATTACACAGTAAGCTGTCAATCACCTGAGGAGTTTTGTGGGTAACAGGCTCAACACATGCACACACACAAACACAACGCTGTTGTTTTATCGTTCTGGGGACCTGCCTCAGAAAACTCAGACCCCTCCCACGGCAACGTCCCCACCTGCCATCGGCGAGCTGAAGCTGAGACTGAGGAGCCGCTGGGTCATCAAGCAGGACGAATATACAAACACGCGAGCGGGTCAACGACTTAGTGACAGTTTTGAAAACGCTCGGTCAATGTCCAGATTTGTATCCCCGCTGAGTTATTGCGGCACAACCTCGAATGAGCAGCTCATGATCAAAAAAATCCTCAAAGTTCACTTTGTTCTAGCAGTTCTGCATGAAGGAGTGGGTGAACATCCCTCCACCACACAGGAGAGAGGCTGATCTGTGACAACACAGAGAATGGGGTTGCAGTCTAAAGATGGCATAACACCTTTTTTTCTCTCCCGTTGGCCAAGTTCTTTTTTGCCAGTTTTCAATAAATCCTTTTTCGATGTATCAACCATTTGCGTTGTTTGTTCACTCAGTCTAATAATAGGTGTTGTTTGAATATCTGATCATTACCTGTATGAATATGCAAACACGCAAAAAGTCAGACGATATGCTATGCAGTTTTCAAGGCACAGTAGACCGGGATATCTCACACACCTACACACACACATAAAGAGAGAGTTCGGCCACATTTCTTAGATAACTCCTTTTATTGGGTGTTTGATTTCCCCTTGAGTGTCACGCTTGGTGGGTCCTCAATGTGAACGCAATAAAATGGAGCCATAATGGCATCATCCTCGGGGGCGTGATAGCAGGACAAATAAAAACTGATAGGATATATATTTTCACAATTAAATCAAAGTTATTGCACGGCTTTTCTCATGAAGTTGTTTATTTTTTCATTCTTGAACACATAAAAGTTTCCGCTCAATCTCTCCGTGAAACAATAAAATAAATAGGAAATAGGAATGGCGTTTCACAAAACACCAACTGCTACTCTTTGTAGAGTACTTCCTCTGTGATTTTACCCTGCCGAAAAAATTAATAAAACAAATCAAGAGAAAGATACAAAAGAAAAACAAGACAAATGGCATTTAATCTTTGGTTAATGGAGGAATTCAGATTAGTCAAGAGATCCCGAGTTGTTTCCTTGCTCCATTGGGAGGGAATGGAGTGAAATTCATTTTGAAAAGTCGTACTCTGTTTTAGCTTTGAGAGGTGATCAATGATGTCAATAATTCACTTGCAAGCTTTGTGTTTTGGTGTACATTTTCTTTTCTTTCATCCTCCTCTCTCGCTTTGTGTTTCTTCCTCCACACCCCCAGCTGTTTGTCCATAAAGATCTGCTCCTTTGTCCACGAATGTGCCCGTCCGTTGTGGGTTCAGTTTCCACGAGGGACTGGCACAGTATGTGTACCATAACCGTATGACACTCTGGATATGAGCCTCTGCTAAATGGCAATATGTACGCCTGTGTCATGGTAGAACCCTGGAAGGCCGTCACTTTGCCTCCGTCGTTATCCGACACAACATTAATCTGACTGGAGGTCACGGAGGTCAATCTATTTCTTATCCAAGGGCCCTAACTGAGTCGAGTCACAGACTGACAGTTCACAGACGCACAGGGATTCAAAGCGCTGGGTTCATGCATGTCATTTAAATACAATGCTGACAAAAGTTGTTTGTAGTTTATTTTTATCCTTTTGTCTTCAGGGCATTTTGTCATTTTAATTTGTAATTTTGCCAATCTCTGACTATAACACCATTCATTATGTATGGCATTGTAAATATTCAAAACCCTGTTTAATTCATAATAATCTCCCACAACAATTTATTGAAATGCATTGGCTAAACATTAATTAGATTCATATTCATTCTAATTTGTCTTAAATTCCCTTTCCCTGGATGGAGAAATCTTTTTTTCCCCAGGCTGATTACTCCATGTCAGGCAATTCTAATGATTCACAGAGACTGGAGTAAATGTAATTAGCATTTCATCATCATTTAAACCAAACTTGTCCTATATTCATATGAGCACAGACAAAAAAAAACATATTTGGGGGAAAATATGCTATTTAAGAATGGAATTTAATTTAAATCTAGACTGACACATAAAACGTTCTAAAGCCGGGGAGGAGGAATCAACCAAACCACTACGCTATTCATTATTATTCGATGTCCTGTCTGTCTGATCACAGACCCCTAAACATAACACAGAAAATATAACAACACTGTGTAATTACAGACCCCTAATCATAACACAGACAATGTAATACCCATCTGATTACAGACCCCCTGAACATAACACAGACAATATAACACTCGTCTGATCACAGACCCCCTAAACATAACACAGACAATATAACACCCGTCTGATCACAGACCCCCTAAACATAACACAGACAATATAACACTCGTCTGATCACAGACCCCCTAAACATAACACAGAGAATATAACACCCCTCTGATCACAGACCCCCTAAACATAACACAGACAATATAACATCCCTGTCATGTTTGATAGGCTCTCGTGGGACTCGAGAAAGTGAGAACAAAAGTTGTCAGAGCGATTTGACTTTGGAGATGTTACTTTAAAGTGCATTTTAGTTCCCCTGTGGAACTGTGGATCGGCTGTGCTAATCAGAGCGTGAGGACAGGGAACGGGCGGTTCCCTGATTACCTGGCCCGTAATCGGCTCATGCATCAACCAGACGCACGGGTCAGAGAGCCCTAGCTGCCACACTCGCACGCACGCCTCCGTCATGACTGAGGAAAGCTCTGCGTTTTACCCGATTGCAATGTGAAATGCCCCCCTTAAGAGTACTCGGTTCATGTGTTTTTGGTTGTTTGGGTACCAGGGTACTAATATGTTGGTAAGGAGTTGTCTCACATAGGTAGTATTCTAACCCAACATTTAATTCCAGCATTTCAGTGCACGGAGGGGTGTGTTGCGGCAGGGAAAGATCTTAGTGGGGTTGGGGAGAAACACATTGACCATAATATGAACTTCAACATGTGACGGGCTGAGAAATTGATTGAGAAAACACACCACACTGAACAAAACTATTCGAACCAATAAGAGACAATATGGTTTTACCATGTTATATTTTAATTTCTGCAGAGACAAAAATGACAAGCAATTTATTTACAGAAACCTGTACAAAAGCAAATTAAATTATGTAAAATATTTCATAAATAGAAGTGACTTGCGTTCAATACATTTTGCCATGTCCAGCTAAGCTGCGTGCATAGTGAATCATAATTAAACGATGATAAACTGTCTCCTCAATTTATATATCAACATCCAAGTCGCAGGACACATAGGTTATGGTTAATAATACAACTCTCATCACAGACTGTGAATGCTCAACAACAAACAGGAGAGAGGTCTGAATAAACAAACACCTCAGGCAGAGAAAACATTACACCCCCCGTCCCCCCAGGTCAAGGAAGGTACTGATTCATACAGTGTCCGTTCCAATAATATCAGATAATATTGTCAATTCAGACGTACAAAAAGAATGTATGCGTGGAACGTACGAGTGAAGAGGTATTTCTTTTGCTACCATCAAAATAGCTAATACAATAAGAGCCTGTCCCTACATCACGTTCCCCAGCCTAGAAATACAGACATGCAACTTATGTTTACTGAGTTTACACAAGATCCAACTGAGCTTGTCCCTAATAGTTCTCAGTGTTGTAACATACAACAGTTCATTGAATCTCTGCATCTGTGGAGACTTTGCTATTGGTGTGTTTTAAATGTGTGTTTGTGTGCTGTAAATAATTGCGTGTGCACTTTAGTGGTTGTTTTATCACCTGGGGTGTTTATTACTTCAGCTTCTCTACCTTGCATCTTCTTTTCCTGCACACCTCTCTCTCCCACCTCTCCCCCCCACCTCCCTCTCCCACCTCTCTCTCCCACCTCTCTGCATAAGCGTTTCTAGGCTTCCTGGCGTACCGCACAGTCAAATGTCTCCAAGCGTTTCACACACACACCACATTTAACGTGTTCAATCCTGGAGAGTATTTCATGCACATAACGGTCGTCATATTGAACATGTACATCAGTAGAATACCATAGCAACAGGATTATCAATTCTCTATCACATCATCGTAGTATTAGTACGAGTACGAAAAAGTTGTTTGGTTGTTAAACCATAAAATGCTAGGAATGAATATTCATATCTTGAACGTCCCATGTTAAGAGCCAACCAATAACCAGAGGGCAATTAGTTAATTAGGCTTACTGACATTTGACTGGTCACATCCAGAGAAGCCAGAAAGTTACTGTGTTTTTCCTTTTCGCATGTGAATCATCAGGAAGTATCTAATGTTTGTCTTCAATTCCATCCCTACTACTTTCAGGAAGTATGCCAGCATAACTGGTTTTGTACCATCCCAACATTAAATCATACCAATAGGTATAAAAAGGCACAATTGCATATTTTGCATTCACTCTATTATTTTGTTTTTTTACGTTTTTCTTTTTTACAGAAGCACTCTAAATATACAAAGTGGCGCAAGAAAATAGAAGGAAAAAAATAAGAAAAGAAAAAAAATACATAATTGTGATAATTTCCAATTTACTTGTATATGTTATTGTTTATCAAATACAACAAAAAGGGGACATGGAAAAGAAATTACATGCCAGTACAAAGTTGTGAACCGTCTCACTTTATTAATTTAAGTCAGACATTTAGAGACGAGCAGTCCAGAATGGAGTCTATCACTGCAGAGTGGGTACAGTGGAAAATGTGTCAGAATAGATACAAATAAAATTCTCTGTGAAAATTATCAAATAAAAACGTGATAAAAAAAGACAGAAACAAATGCACATTTCTTCCTCAAACTGATATACTAATTTGTATTGCAGGGCCAATGTCAGTTTAGGTATGAAGAAAAACAAAGAGATGGACATCCATGTTCACAGGTTAAGGATTTTTCATGTTTTTTTATTTTCTTATTTTTTTTTCGTCTCAGTAAATTCCCTTTAAACGTGCAATAAAAAGTACATATTCATGTATACAGTTGCTAAGCATAGGAGCACTTCTTTGAACGACAAGAAGTAACAACAGACTACAGATTGGTAGACTACCAAAAAGCAGTTCATTTTGAACCAAAGAGTTAGCTAACATACAAAAAGGGCATCCATTGCATCTGATAATTACTTCAGCCCGGTCATGGTGGCAAGACCTTGTGCCTAATTACCGGCGGAAAAAGACATCTTGTGACGGATGAAGAGGCACGCTGACTTCATACCGTGTATGCGTGTGTTTCTACGTGCGCGCAGTTAACTTAATTCCTAAATACAACGGACGTTTGACTGAATGTCACAACCTTGCTTAGTTCAACCTACCTCTCACTGTATACTTAATTTACACGGACAGATGCACTTAAAGCCACAGACTACCAGGATGCTAAGTCTCCGTGTGGTATTGCCGTTTTCCTCTGGACAGGTGATGCATCTACATGGTCGTTAGTGGTTTCCTATGCTTTGGTTTCTCTCGGGCACTAGTTCCTCAGACGCTGAACTGCTGTCTCTTTCCTCTCCAGAGCTGTACATTGATGGGTATCTTTTGATTGTTCTCCAATGAGCTGATTGGTACATTCTTGCTCAAAGATGTCTGTCTGTGCCATAGTCCTTTTACCTTAACTTAGATGTATCTTCACCTGTGGGTTGGTTGGACACGCGTCTTGTTAGAGGGTTCTACGCTGATCGTGAGGTGACAGTGCATGTCGATGTCGTAAGTTGTATATATTGCTCAAGCGTATCGCACGCGGCTAACAGAAAACACGCGTTGCGACGTTGTGTTACCGCAAGCCTTTCCTCGACCAGCTCAACACCTGCTCCTTCGTGCCGGGTGTACACACCCAGCACTCATCTACACCCGCAAACGTTGTGCAGTCAGCCGTGCCATGTGTCTGCTTGTTTGTTCAGGGGGAAAAATAAACAGAACTTTAGTTGGAATGGGAATCGATATTGCCCGGGGCAGAGGGGTATTCACGGCCACGTATTCACGGCCACGTACGGGCATACTACACAATTCAGCCAAAGGGCCAGCGACCGGTTCACTTTGGTCATGACCCTCGATGGAAATCTTTGTTTTCAATGGTGGTTTGATCATAACCCACTAGACCATCCAGACACAGACAGAAAGAGAGAGAGAGAGAGAGAGGACGGCTGAAGAGAAAAGGGGAAAGTGAGTGTTAAAGCACAGATCTGAACCAGTGGATACTGTATGTACAACGTTCATTTGTATTAGCGTCTATGAAGCGAGGGCGAAGAGAGCATATTCACACTGGTAAATAAGCAGACGTCGACATCAGTTCATCACAGACTTTATGTTTTTCGGACATTGCCAAGCACAATGACTCTGTTTAGTCCATCGGTCAATGATATTCCCTCATGAATAAGGCAATATGAACCATCTTATTCACAGGACGGAGACTTAAAGTCCGTCCAAAAACGCTGACGACGAAGTCATGCTAGCAGCTTTCGCTCCCCGTCCTTGATTGGTCGCGTTTTGGTGTCTTTTTAAACGAGAATGCAACTTGGTATCACGAGCCGTTGACATTTAGGGAATCCAGTCCGGGTACCGGTGGGGGGGTGGGGTAGAGGATGTACTGTACCCTTAAAAGTCTTGCGTCGTGGGAGACGGTGTCGCCGCGTCTCCAAAAGGCATGGGGCCCGTAAACTGTGCCCCATCTCGTTGTTACACTGAATCTAGTCCACAGGTACAGCTATAGAAAATGAACAAAAAGAGAGGTACAGTACAGTACAGTCTTCTGTGCGGTACAGTCGTTGGGAGGTGTGGTTCAGGGGTGGACAATGCATGCACGCTTTATGGAAATTAGTTGGTAATTGTACAGTGATTATCAGGCAGCAGAAAGGTTCCCATTGGCCCAACTCGGCCGGCAACAGTCGCCCGGTGTCCCATCAATAGCCCCGCCCTCGTCTTCCTCTCTCCATATAAGGTCAGAATTTGAGTTCTAAAAAAGCAATTCTATCTCTACCCACGTAGCATTTAGCACTA
>JACXGK010000829.1:58006-88259 GCA_016801125.1 Novumbra hubbsi
CCCCCCTCACAGGTAGACCTCCCGGCGGGTGAGAGTGCCACAGGACGAGGGCTTGTACTCCCCCGCGGGGGCCAGGGGGATCTCCTCGGTGGGGTGACCCACCGCGACCCCCTCCTCGGCCCCCGGCGGGCCGAAGCCGGGCGAGCCGAAGGCCTCGTAGGAGGACGAGGAGGAGGCCATCTTCTTGTTGAGCAGGTTGCGGTTGCGGTCGTTGCCTAGCATCACGTGGGCGGAGGGGTCCCCGTTCGCCACCGCCGCCAGGGCCTCCTGCTCGGCCGGGCCGCTGCTGCCGCTGCCCCCGCTGGTCATGAAGGTGGAAAGCTTTGGTTGTTGGGTGGTGGTCGTCTTGGGCCTGCGCTCGGGCGACGTGCGCACGGGCATCCAGCAGGAGTCGGAGTGGCCGTACTCGTCACATTCCCGGGTGCATTTGCCCGTCATGGCTACGTCGGGCAAGGGCCGGGTGTCTGGGGGGGGAAAAGAGGGGAGACGAGGGAGAGACACCTGTTAGCGGGGCGCATTGGGAAAAGCCCCAAGGCCATGACCCCCCCCCCCCCGTGACCCGCTGTGTGCTGTGGCGAGAGCGCGCGTGTCATGGGGACGGCGAAAGCGGGGGGTGTTTTCCTTCCCCCTCGGATGCGTGACAATGTTGGCTAATGTTCCCCGTTAATGGGGTTCTCGTCGCATGTCGGCGTTGATGATTGGATGATGAAGGAAATGTGTTTGTTTCCATGGTGACCGGCGAGCAAGGCGAACGTTATGCTGAGGAGTTGATCACTGGCAAAAGTATTCAGACTAAGTTGCTAAAATTGCTTTTGCTTTTCATGCAGAACATATGCCGGGCAAAACAATATTGATCAAACGAAAAACACGGGACACTGAACAACCATGACACTTGACGCGAGCCAAAGCCGAAATTACTTTACATGCTTTAAAATGTGGGGACGGGCGGGGGAAACGGCGTTGGACTCCTCAACCTCCCATGACCAACGCGTACTATCTAACCTGTCTCAGCAGGCCTACGCTGCACTGGCATTATGTGGACAAACTGAGGCCGACAGTGTGATGACAGGATCTATTCCCAATGACCTATCTAGACGGAGCAGAGTAGCCTAGAATTAAATCACAGACTATCCCCTCAAAATTCTCTAAGGCCCTCAACCGATCACCGGAATGGGCGTGGGAAAGCTCTGGGCACCTACGGCGCATGTCGTCACTTAATACGAAATATAGACCGGGTGCCATGAACACGGAACGGAACACCACACAGGTAGTAATGCACGCACAGGATACAGCGTAACACAAACAAAGCCAATGCCCATCCATACCCGGTACCGTGAAGCCGTCGGTCACAGAAAGATCAGCTCACAGACAACAGTCAACATGAAGTCGTTTTCTAATCTACCTGACAGCCTGGGGCTCATGACGCCGATGCCATGAAAAAGCTACACGTCGAAAAACGGTCACATCCCCGTGTCGTGTGTGGACGCCTGTTCAGATATGCTGTGCCACTGATCAGGAAGATGGGTGGTATGAAGACAGTGAACGAGGGGTGAAGTGCAAACCTAGGAAGCATGCCGCCCTGGACTAAGAAAAGGATTTTAACCGTGGCTTACTTTTAGTGCTCTTTTTCTCCTGTAAAAGAAGAATAGAACAGAATCACTGGTTGTGCCCTGCATCGTGGGATAATATCCGATTATACTCTATGGGATGTAATGTCCGCTTGCATTGAATTGAGCTCCGGTTCAATATAAACAAAGCATCGTTAAAACTAATCAAAGAACACACGCAAGAAACACGTCAATGTTGACGAGAGCAGGTAAAGATGAAACAAAATTAGACAGAGAGAGAATGAGAGAGAGAGAGAGAATCAATACAGTTCTGTTGATGGCAAAGTCTGATCCATAATCCATAGCAAACTCCCTGTCCGGCTAAAATGTTTCTCATAAAATCTACATCACACTATGCTGTGTACCAACTACATAATGAGGTCAATTCCTCTGTTCCTTCGAGTCCCTCGTCTATTCACCACAGAAATGCATGTCGATACTACAAATCACCTTAATAAATCCATGTAGCCACGGGTCTTTACTGATCATTCTACAGGCAAGCGCTGAAGAGGGGTAGCTACGGCATATGCAAGCCCAGGGCGTAAATTGCACACGTACTCGGGATACCTGGAGGATTGTCCAAGGCATTGGTGAACCACGGGAAACATGAACAGAACAAAACATCAAGGCCGAACGGCAATAAAGAATTGAGGATGGAGTCATGACAAACGCATTCTAACATGCCGGCCAATCACGGAGCGTCGGAATGCACGGGAACTACAGGAATGGAGGGAGGAAAGTGAACACGAAGGCATGAACGAATAATGGGAAAGAAAGACATGTTTTTTTTTTCTCCGAGTGGTTGAGCATTGCGCGATGAAAAAAGAGATCACATATACAGTGTCTGGGTGAGGATACAGACTTCTTTCATCGAAAGAATCGCCCCCCTGATTGGCTCTTCCACCTTAGCCTGGCCTACAACCGATCCATCAAGACTCTAAAGTCGAGATGTTACCCACGACGCACTATGCCGGCGGCTCTCTCAGGGGCTCCAGCCCGGGGCCCACTAGTTCCTGAGGGTCAGAGTTCATCCGCTCACTCTACTCACCCTCTTACCCTGTCATATTCTCACTACTTCAGAAAGAAAGGAGAGGGTGGTGTAGGTGATGCCCTCTCGCCTCCATTGGGCTCTCGTGGGTGTACAGTCCAACCTACTGCAAGCCCCTCCAATGCCCTCAGTGAAAGAGATAGGCCTTCACACAGGAATAGGCTGCCTGTTGGCGGGGAGAGCTGCTATGTGCATTTCTAATTTCAAAGTCTTTGTCGTTGTTGCTTCCACTGGGGAAAAAATAGTATGTTTCCCACAAGGAATATACTGGAGCTAGCTGGTACGCTAATATAAAGACAACACCTTGGTTAGCTAGCACCCTAATATACAGACAATACAGTAGTTAGCTAGTGCACTAATACAAAGACGACACCCTTGTTAACTTGTGTGCCAACAAGAAGACAATACAGACAATAGTTGGTGTGCTTATAATACCAAATACAGTGTGTAGCTAGTAGATAGTAGTTTGTAAAACATACCGTCAGCTATGTGGTATACTAATAACAGCTCAAATGCACAAACTCTAGAGTCCATTACAATTGGCTTACATCGACTGTGATCCAAATACAATCAGTATGTGACGATTGCCCGTACTTTAGCATGATGAGGTTTAAACATGGATATTCAATGAGGAAACGGCGCACGGAGCAGCGTCACCGGCAAGAGCTGAAGGAAGCAGCGCCGTCCAGTGCCTCTGGAGCCTGGATAAATATGAAGCGGTTCCACACTGTGATAATGAATTAGGCCAGAAGATCAAAGCCAGGGAGCGGGAGAAAGACGGAGAGAGGAGAGAGAGATAAAGACAGACCCCTTCTATGTAGAGCAGTGCGCTTTCTCTCTCTCCTTCCCTCCCCCCTGTGCTCCACCATGTTGAAAGCCCCTTCTCCCCTAGGGCTGTTCATTGACATGCCTGTATTAAATCCAATTTAAATCATTCTAGTCGCCGTAACCAAAACCGGCAAACAAGCACTTTAAAACGACTCTGTGTCCAAAAGGTATAAACAGTCATTTTATTTCAGCCTTTTGTTTGTCTTATTAGCTACAACATTCCAGAGGATGTAAGTCATATTGTGATGTGGCCCTCCCAGTTACAAAAAACAATAATTTTATTTTTTTATGTATTTAATCTTTATATCTAAAAAAGTTCTGACTGGGATTTATTTATACATGAACATATGAAACATTGTTGTGCTAAGGAACGTTTTCTCTTTAGACAAACGTCATTGGAAACTTAGGATCCATACAGCACTTGTATGATTCAATACGTCCTCATGAAATAAAGGGATTTCAGACAGAAGGAATTGGAACAGCCCACTCTGGTAGAAAACCATATTGTCTGGGACAGAAATACAGCACTTCATGACTCAACAGTGTTAAATTATGCACATGAACAAAAGCTTTAGGAAAAAAAAAAACATATTCATGAAAAATGGCTGTGGGACGAAAAAAAATAAAAGTCTACATTCGTTCAGGGTACCACGCTAACGGCTAACTGACGGCTGGAGTAGAAGCCTTCACGCAAGCCCTCCCGAAGCGCATTCCCATAACAACAAAACAATGGATTATTTTCCACAGTCAAAGCATCAACACAAACTTAGGGTTGCAGAGCTCGATGGTGGCGGCTGATCCGGGGTTTCTAAGCCTGGGCCCTGGAACCCCGCGGTGGGATAGAGAACGGGCCGGAAACAGCTTGGCGGGGGCGGCCGCGAGCCAGGCTAGCTAACCGCCGACACGAGGGGGCTTTCAGTACATAAACGTGCTCAAGCCCTCGGCCTCTTTCCATGGACTGAAAACCGAGTTCCAGTAGGCCGGTGCTGATTGGTGGATCGCGGTGGTGGGGGGGGGGGGGGGGTAGCCTTCCTCTGACTGAATTACATTGGGAACAGACGTCAAAGGCTCCCTGCTGTTACATCGCCGGTAGAAAGACTCTTCTGTCTCTCTGTGCGTGTGTGTGCGTGTGTGTGTGCTCATTTGCCAACGCCTCTATGCGTTTGTCTGTCTGTTGGCATGGTGACGCCTGCGCACGTTCATTTGTCACTGTGTTATTCGGTTAGTGTGTTAACCTGTGTGCCCGCGGGTCGGTGTGTGGTAACCTGTGTGCCCGCGGGTCGGTGTGTGGTAACCTGTGTGCCCGCGGGTCGGTGTGTGGTAATATGCGCCGGCGGTTCGGTGTGTGGTAACCTGTGTGCCCGCGGGTCGGTGTGTGGTAATATGCGCCGGCGGTTCGGTGTGTGGTAACCTGTGTGCCCGCGGGTCGGTGTGTGGTAATCTGCGCCGGCGGGTCGGTGTGTGGTAACCTGTGTGCCGGCGGGTCGGTGTGTGGTAATCTGCGCCGGCGGGTCGGTGTGTGGTAACCTGTGTGCCCGCGGGTCGGTGTGTGGTAATCTGCGCCGGCGGGTCGGTGTGTGGTAACCTGTGTGCCCGCGGGTCGGTGTGTGGTAATCTGCGCCGGCGGGTCGGTGTGTGGTAACCTGTGTGCCCGCGGGTCGGTGTGTGGTAATCTGCGCCGGCGGGTCGGTGTGTGGTAATGTGTGTGTGTCTTAAAGCTGGACGGCTGAATGTGGGCCAGAAGCTGGCCTGAGCCTGGCATTACTTCTCTGGCTTTAGTCGGCGACAGCTGACAGGCTGGAGCACTACGACCTAATTCCAAATGCCTTCGCTTCAGAGGCACAATAAGTATTAGATATGGGGTCTTACTGCAGACCCCTTGCTGGGATGATTCATAGGATGCATTTGAAGGCTGTTAGTGCGTGTGGGTGTGTAAACGATAGGGTGTGCCTCTGAAATCGTGTTTGGGTGCATTAGGGTGTGCGTTTATATTTAGTGTGTGTGTAAGTGTGTTTATGTCCACAATGAATGTCTGTCTGCACACGAGTGTCAATGTGTGTCTCCCCATCCACCATCAAACATTCTCTACACATCACCAACTAAAACTCTCCTGCACTCAATCAGTCAGTCAAGACTCTTCACCTCCCCGTCAGTCAGGCATTCAGCAAGCTAATTCTCTCGACTTTCCAGCCAGTCAATCAGCAAGTCAATCAACTAAGTCTCTTCTCCTCCCAGTCAGTCAGTCTACTAAGGCTCCTCTTCTTCCACCCTGCCAGTAAACTAAGACTCTCACGATCAGTCAGTCAGTCAAGAAAGAATGAAAACAGAAACAGTCAGATTAAAAAGAAATATGCAGAGATTGACTCTGTGAATAAGCGACTGGTAAACAGTAAGATAGGGAAAGTATGACCGTGTAATGACAGATCCATTTAGCATAGTCTTTCTACCTACAGAAACAAACCGAAAGTGCCAGTGAACACAACATGAGGAAAATTAGCTGCACATTATAACTTCCTTCCAAAAGTAAAACAATCTAAGAGACACACATTTCCCTTGCATCCGAAGGGTCCATAAATGGTATAAAGAAAATATTCACAAGGCGCTTTATCTGCAGGATGAAAAACTACAGAAAAACAGGTGACGTGTTGTTACAGGAAAGATGATCAGTGGTGCCACTGAATTCGTATGTGAGCCATTATACGGTATTTTGGTTTAAAAAAAACAAACGCATCAACCAATGCAATTGTTTTTGCATTTCCTTTTGTACCAACGGAGGGATAGAGGGGCGTGTTCGAGTAACGCAGGGTTTAGGTGGCGTGTAAAGCATTAAATGCTTGTTCAAGTGCAACAGTGTAGTGAGCACTGGATTACTAAACTAACCCACTAAAACACGCAACTCTGTTTCATCTACCTCTGCTGTCGCTCTTACATCTCTATATTTTGCAAAAATTCTATCTGAAATCCTTGTCACATTCTCTTAGTTAACTGTCTAAAAGCGGACCTCAGTGAAATAGAATTAACATCTTGAGGCCTTTCACGTGGTTTAGAACCACCAAAATAAACCTGTTATTGCTTAGGACAAGGACAATTTCATATATATATTTCTGCCGCACACAAAGCTTGAATGAAATATAAATAAAACCTCAGGCTCGAGTGGATCACCAGACAGCAGCTCTGAGACCAGCCGAGATTGGCTTTTAAATGAGTGTGTGATCACTTCATTCCTTCATCAAAGCCTTCTGATAGGATAAATCTATTTCCTCCACGGACCAATCACCTAGCACTGTGCGGAGTACAGGCCTGTGTGTCATAAGGATTACTTCACGCAAGCTGAGAGGGGAAATGAAATATTTCTCCGGCAAACTGTCAAAAATAGGCCTTTATGAGAACAGAAGAGGACAGGAGAAAGAAGGGAGGCAAGAGCGGAGAGAAGTAGAAGAGGGATGAAGAAAAGACAGGGAGAAAGAAGAGATGGAAGAGAGAGAAGCTGGAGGGAGAGAAGAGAACGAGAGAAGAACAAGAGAGACAAGGGAGAAAATAAAGAGAGAACGAAGCGAAAGAGAAAGGTGATATGAGAGGGAGGGAAGAAAAAGAGAATAAAGAGAAAATAAAGAAGAAAACAAGCAAGAGAAAGTATGAAATCAGAGGGTTACAGACAGAGCTATCATTCACTATGCAGGGGCTCTGTCGTCTTCTCCCATTCTCTCCACTAATGGGTTTCATTTAATTAGGTGAAACTCAGCCTGGGTATGACAACTAATTACTGGGCAGTGATCTGCTGCCTGTCAAGCTGAGTTGCACTGGGAGCGATACGCCTCTCAGGGTGAATCTGACGCAGGGCACCTGCAAGTGTTACGCAAGCACCACGAGAAGGAGAGAATATCTGGCTAAAGAATGCCTCCACGGACCCGCAACGGGAACCGGCACGCGAAGCAGACGAGACGGAGAGCTAGGGGAGAAGGGAAGGAAAGAAGGAAGCAATGTAGAATGAAAGGAGAGAAGAGAAAATGGAACAAGAAAGAGGTGTGGGGAGAGGCAAGGGAAGCGCTGAATAATTAATCCCATGAAGGGGGTTACAGGGGGAACAATATCCACATGGAAGACTGGATATTTGTCTTTCTCCGCTGGGCTATTTGCCAGACAATTAGGAGGGAGGGGATAAAAAAAACTGAGGGATCCGGGAAGAAAATGAAAAGGAGGCCTGGAGTGTCCTGACCTTTTGAAGATGAGAGATGCGCCGGGTTACACCGGTGACAGAATTCATTGTCGGAATTAACACATACCGAGCGCCGGCAAAGGCGTTCAAGTGCCACCGCGTGAACTGAGATCGGCACGGCAACACAAATCCCTGTCAAATCGCTAGCTCAAACCGGGAGACTCCGCGGCCACTTCAGCGTGGGTCCTCCAAAAGCCAACGGTTGGCTCGGCGAGATGGATGGCGTCTGCCCAACTCCCACTGGTTTAGCCATGTTCAATCCTGCTGTCGCTACACAGCAAAGTAATCCTGATGAATATTGTTCTCGGCAGCTAAAATATTGCTATCTCTGAATGCTCTTAAGGGATGACAAAGGCTCTCTCTGAATGCTCTTAAGGGATGACAAAGGCTCTCTCTGAATGCTCTTAAGGGATGACAAAGGCTCTCTCTGAATGCTCTAAAGGGATGACAGAGGCTCTCTCTGAATGCTCTAAAAGGATGACAAAGGCTATTGCTGAATGCTATCTCTGAATGCTCTAAAGGGATGACATAGGCTATCTCTGAATGCTATCTCTGAATGCTCTAAAGGGGTGACAAAGGCTATCACTGAATGCCATCTCTGAATGATCTAAAGAGATGACAAAGGACATCTCTGAATGTTATCTCTGAATGCTCTAAAGGGATGACATAGGCTATCTCTGAATGCTATCTCTGAATGCTCTAAAGGGGTGACAAAGGCTATCACTGAATGCCATCTCTGAATGATCTAAAGAGATGACAAAGGACATCTCTGAATGTTATCTCTGAATGCTCTAAAGGGATGACAAAGGCTATCTCTGAATGCTCTAAAGGGATGACAAAGGCTATCTCTGAATGCTCTAAAGGGATGACAAAAGCATTGTTGGCCTACTTCATGTCTATGCTAAATGCAAGTTGCAATTTGCATAGGGCTCGGATCGGGTCGTAGCAAAATGCTATTTGAGTCAGGGCTCCAGGGGAGACCTGGTGGCAGATTTTCTCTTTCAATACGTTGGCAATGCTGTATCTGGTATAATTAGACTACTCCAGAGGTGATTAATTGAAGAAAGATTAACTAGCATAATTTCATTCTAGTGACGATCTCACAGCCAATTACCAAATGACTCTCTCTACTGTACTTCCCAGAGTATTCTCTCCCTCTCTATCAGTCCCCAACCCCACACCATTACTTTCTCTCTCTCTCTCCTCCTCGTTCTACACATAATCAGAGAGCCAGGCAGGTTGAAAATGAGGCCTGATGGATTCGGCGTGACCCGGGGCGATCCCTTCTGCCGCGCCGTTCGCCCACGGCGTCCCGTCCACACGGGCAGGCACGTTTGACACGAGACCCCGCTAGCGGGTGCACGTCGCGAACACACGTCATTAGCAACGCAGCGCGCTAACTATGTGCACCGTTAGAATTAGAAGGAGGCGCACGGAGAGAAAAAGCCTTGATTTATGCCGTCTGCCCCTCATCCAGTTCGAGGGCTGCGTGTGACCGAACACCAGCACATCTGCCGGTACTTCCCTCCCATGTCAGACCACAACGATTTCTCCGGTATCAATTGTTTTCGTCAGCCTGGCAAATCGTATTCGTGTCCAGCAAGCGAGCTTTACTTTACATTGATTTTTAAACACCATTGTTGGATCCCTGCATGAACTATCCCTGATGCTTGGGGGCTAAAGAAACGGCGGGCTTTTGTTATCAGGAAAGCTATTTGACCACAGGCTATATACCAACCTAACTTCTATTGAAACTTCTCATCGTGGTTACTTTCCTAGATTGGCGATATAGCATATACTAAGCAGTATAAAAGATATGGGAATAAGGTCCTTCACGTAAAATACATTGACATTAAAAACTAAAGTTAGTCACTAAACTGCTGAGCCAAGAAAGCTAGACAGATCTTTATTTTTAACATAGTTGTGTTTTCCCGATTGATTAATATCCTGGCGCAGAGTGTGCACTGTATTGCAAACGTCCACGGGAAGCCAAGCAAACTGTGCCCACAAAACAACAAACAACAAATATATCGGGTTGTGTTCGCCCCTCATTTTAAAGTAACAATGGCAGTGATGAGTAAATGGCCTCACTAAGATCATAGGCCTCGGATTGAGTAGGGATTACAGACCTATGTAATCTATGACAGATTAGACTCAATGTAATTATAAGATTATAGCTGTACAGACTAAATACGTCCACACGATCCCGTACTGGTAATGTGATTTCTACCCATGCATACTAATTCTGCCCATTCTAGATTCCCATTGTAACTACTAGAGGCTTTTACAGCTTCTTGCACTGGCAATTAAACGTCTAATTAGCTATGTTCGGAATGTCAGAGGCCTGACGGGCGTTGAGTCCCTCCAATAGGCATGCTCTGAGGGTGTGACCACGTCCTGTGCGCCTGGGGTCAAAAATATCTGCCATTTCAAGGGAGGCTACAGAACTGTGCCTGCTTAAGTGGCAGTCATTGTTCCCAGACCTGTCCATATTCCACATTCTACACAGTGAACCGGTTATACAGTTCCCAGACCTGTCCATATTCCACAGTGAACCGGTTATACAGTTCCCAGACCTGTCCGTATTCTACAAAGCATGGACCCCAGGACAGTAGCTCAGCATAAAGCATAGGCTATTTTAAATTATAATCTGGGTGCTATGGAACCTAAATGCTGATTGGTTGAAAGCAGTTGTATGCGTAAGCAGTATATTAGCGATATACCATGGCTAAGCGCTAATCTTAGGCACGACGCGTAGCGGAGAGTTTAGTCGTGGCACATTTGTCACGAACCTCCGAGGTGCCTTTTTGCTTTCATGAACCGGTTACAATCCCAAGCCTACCACAGTAATTGCATCACATCACTTCAATTGTTTCTGCTTCAATTAATGTTGGTAACTCGCTTGAAACAGCAATAAGGCATCCCAGGGATATGTGGTATATTGCCGATATACAACGGCTCATTGCAGTTTTCTAGGCACTAGCCTTTTCCCTGAAATATCGCCACCAACCAGAGCCCTGGGAATGTCTCATTACTTAAGGTATGACCCAGCTGAGCACGGAGCTCAATCACATTGCTTCAATATTTTCAATACAACTCCTCAGATTCTCTGTGTAGTGGCATATACAGTCCTTTAAACAGGCAAACGGAGATCAGACATAAGATACATGCTTATGTTACCAGGAACTGAGAAAACAACGCTTGCTAATGCACATATACAGCACCAGTCAACAGTTTGGAAATTGTGCTCAAACTCTTTACTGGTACTGTATATTTACAAACATGTATATTAACACACAAACACACACACAAATATGTATATTCACTGCTCAAAACAATTGGAACAGGTAATCATCAAAGCATAACATGAAGTCAGTCAGGGCATATCAATGTGTCCAGTCAGAAAGCGATTGTGAATTAATGTTGTGTTTTGGAACAAATGCAAGTGACACCATGTGCACTGGAGAAGCAACCGCAAGACAACCCCCAAAAAGGGAATGGTTTTGCAGGTGGTGGCCAGAGACATTTGGACACCATCCGCCGTCTCATCAGGAGCATGTCCAGACATTGTTGGGTATGCATACCTGGTGGCCAACCACTACGGACTCACATTAGGAGTTGTGGTGATGAAACAGTCTGTGATTTCAACATTTATTTCTCAACAAATTGCAAAATGTTCAGCAAAGATTTTGATCTTTGGTATATTTCCAGTAATTGGAGTGTTCCATCTGATTTTTTTGGAGCGGTGCATATACAGTACACGGTATTCAGTATACAAAAACAGCCAGCGATGCCTTCACACTCGAAAGCAGCGATGACTGGAGCCGTGCACGCGTTTCGTTGCATTATGACACAAGACAGGAGAGACACAGGGACATAACAGCATTAGAGACACACACAGGCGATACAGCTCAAACGGGAACGGCGGATGTGTGGAAAATGGTAGGGCTTTAGATTTCACTGTGAGCTGTCAGCGAGTGAGGGGTTAAATCTGAAAATATGTGTTTTGCTGTTGTTGTTTGTTATTTCGCTAGATTCCCTTCCTCCAGTCTTTCAGGGGAAGTCTCAATGCCTCTCTCCGCAGTAGCTGCTTATCACACACTCCCAGCCGCACAAACACAATAGCCTATTTTACACCATTAAATGCTTATTTGTCAAAATACAATTTCAATTAAATCCCCCCAAAACCTGGCTGGGTTTGTGATTTGCCTCTCTCTACCAACTGGAGTTATACCGACCACATCTAAATCACTGTTGCTTGTATAGGAAGACATAGGCTGCAGTATGCCATATGGCTGAAGAGGAGAATCTCTCACATTGTTAGTATCACTCTGATAGCAGTTGTTTATGGGGATTCAATAGATGTCATACACACATTTCCTTGGGAATCTCACAGAGGCATTCCTGTGCCAGAATTGTTCAAACGTCGCACAATTTAAATCCACGCGTGGAGCTCGAAGAGTGTCACAAAACACTGGCATTACTATATTATGACAGAGTGATTGGCAAAACACACCGAACTTCTGCAAAAACAAATATATGTGAGCGGCAAACAAAGTGCCACAAACAAGATGATAACCAACACTTATACTGGCATTTTCTGCTAACAATTCCACTCCCATTGCTGCTAGTTAGTAACCTCTACATTACACAACTACTAAAACACTGCTACACATGCATACAAACTAGTCAGCTAAGGCATTCTGGCTAGTAGTAGCTTTCAGCCACAGCTCCCAGGGTATCAAGAGGAAAGGTAAGTCGCAACAAGCCTAAATGCAGGCAGCAAGCGGCTTGCACTAGTCATAAGAGAGCCAACTAGCCTTTAGCCATCTGCATTCAGGGTAGCATTGTGCTAGCTACGGCACTGGCAAACGAGGCAGCATGAGTCACGGCTCAGTGCGGGGCCAGGCGAGCGGTAATTAAGTTGACCCTGAGGGAAAGGCTTTTAGGAGATAGAAGGATAGACACCGGACACGTGGCATTCTAGTTCTACTACTCCGGTTCTAAATGGATCTAAAAGCTTGCATGGAGCTGAAGACAAATTATGCTGGTTCATATTTACATGGGTGTTTGGCCAGGAGGAAAGAGTGCAGCAGGGCTTTGCTCTTAATGCAATCTGCCTGAACTTTGAAGACCTTTAACGCACATAGGGAAAAACATTTGTCGTCGGCTACCCGCACAAAACGAGAGACTTAATTCCGCTATTGTTGTGTGAGTTCACCAAGACGTTTTTGTCCAGACTATTCAAGCAATTTACTGAGCCAGATAAGTGTCTTCGTGCCTCAGATTATGGATTGAAAAAAAAAAGTCCTTGTCAAACGTCCTTGTGTTCCAGGAACAGTGAGTGGCGTGCCATTGATGAACCCTACAATTGGCTATGACAACCCGAGAGCCTAATCCATTAGCCTTACATAACACGGGCGTAGAAGCATAATTAAACTTCTGACCTCGCTCTCATTCAAACCGCAACAGCACAGGACACTTTTTATTCTCCAAAATGTGAATGCTTGTAGCTTTGTCCAAAACGGTTCATTTAATGCGGCTGTACGTGGCGTTTCTCCGATCACACAATACAATGACTTTATTTCGACGTGTTTGCCAGCCGACCAGCAGTGCATGGGCTCTAGGTTGGTGGTTCTCGAACCTCTCCTGGGGACCCCAGCATGTTCATGTATTTGATGGATCCCAGAGCGGCCACAACTGAATCAACTTCTGAACTAATTATCAAGCCCTTCACTGTTTTATTAAAGTGAGCTAGTTCAGGGCTCCAACTAAACTATGAGATGCCTGGAGATCATCTTTAGCAATAGGTTGGATGCCTTGAGGCGACAAAGTGCATTGTGGGGGTTAAGACACGGTGAGGACGCACAGTGCATCATGGGGGTTGGGGTACACTGACACAGTGCATCCTGGGAGAGAGCCATACTAATACACAGCTCTGGTCTGAACAGATAGCCACTGATCAATGCAGCCCCTATTCCTCTGAAGCAACAATAACTAACACTGGCTGTGTGTGTAAGCATTTTAGATCGGTGCAAGTGTAAAGCGTGTGTATGACTTCCACTGTGTATACTGTAATGTCAGTCTCTATTTGCCTCCGATTCACAATATGTCTTTGAAAGGTTTCAGATAGAAGGTCAAATGGAAACACAACTTTTGTGTTCACGGATGAAAAAAAGTCCTGCCAACACATTCACTTTTCTCCCCCTTCCCGCCTCACATGTGGGTGTCAGCGACTTTGGCAGAAGACTGCTAAAACATTCATCAGTGCACGATTCTGTTTTCCAGCAACACACACAGAAATGAAGAGGAAACTGCTGGAAACAATGCGACCGAGTCTCGATAGTCAAGCGTCCTCTCTTTGGCTGCCGCTCTTCTTAAATGCAGATGCAAAATAATTGACGGGTGAAACATAAACAGCCACCGAGTTTCCACCATCTTCCTCGAACCTATCTGTTCTTCACTGCAGCTAATAGAGAGGAGATACAGACTCCCCCCCCCAAGCCCCTGATCTAAACAGGCAGTTTAGAAACCGAAAAAGTGCTAACGCCCAAGCTAAAGCACATTTGAGTGCATTATTTAAAGCACCGGGGGCTCAATTTGTCATTCCAACGGGGCTCATCAGAGGAGAACATTGGCTATGAAATGCACTTTTCACTGAGGTTTACGCTGCCTGTCTATCGGATCAAAGAGGGAGTCTGCCGACTCTGAGCCTCCCCTCTGATTCAAAACCTACAAAATGAGTCAATTAAATGGAATGGCTCTCCTACCAGAAATCTGAAAGAAGTGGTGAGAGAGCTGGGAGGCCGGTGATTCTTAACTGGGAAGGTGCTGGGAGTATTTGGGAGTAGTTCCAGGCATGTAAGGAGGCTCAGAGGGATTCAGACGATGGGTGAAGCCTGCGTTTGGTCGAAGGCAATGTCTTTGGAAGTGGTTGCCTGGCCAGAACGACAGCGTCCTCGCCACTCCCGGGGAGCCGTGCAGCATACACGTATTCGATTTAATTGACCAGGACTACCATGCGTGCCCAATGAAGTCAATCGCCAAAGTGGAATTTCACCCTGGGGCCCCCGTGAGGGGTGCAGCGTTAAAGCCGTGTCGCTGTGAGGCCCGGGGTTTGAATCCTGCTCACGGACAAGCTGAGGCCCCATCTCGCTCTAGTGACGCCTTCTGGCGGCTTAAGCAGAGAGTGTGTTCCTTCCGGCACAAGATAATTCTGGTGTGAGTTTTCGGGTTGAACAGCTTGGTCGCAACCAAGAGCAACACTAAATGTGCTTCGGAGGACACCAATGGGTCTACTAGGAGCTTGATCACAAACTGAGTATCAGGAAATGGGGGAAAGAAACAGGGTAGAACTCAAAACTAATATGTAATACACCCATTCTTCCAAGTCTGTTAAATCAAAATCCTGGGGCCCTGGGAACCGGATGTCTTGCTGTAGGGCATGTGAGTTTTACAAGACACAACACAATTTCCCCAGATAAGGCCATATAACCCACTGAAGCTTAGGGACCTATATGTTAGATGAACTAGGTTAGGCAATTGAAGATTTAAACTATATACTGTGTACATTTGGAAACACGTTGACAGTTTGTGTCTAATAAATAATGTGTCACGTAATTTTTATGGTTCATGTGAAGCACCAAAGCAGACATGCCTTCGTCAGATGCTATAGATGACATTCATGCCTTTTCTCCTGTCGCCTCAGATGTTCCCAGGGAAACATGCTTAAATCCTCAAAGGGCTTTTTTCCCCCACTTTTTGGTTTTCACACTTTTTCTCCCCTCCGTGTCTTTATGGCTCTGGGCTGATTGATTTTTTTCTCTCTCTCTCTCCTGTTCCGTCGACGCTTCCTTGATTCTAACGCTGGTGGGTTGTGGGAAATATTTATACAGCATTGATCCGACTCTCCGATGGGCCTTTCATGAACAGCGGATTTCAAACTGTTTTTGTCCAATGGATGTCTGTTAATATCAATCAGTGGAAGGCGGTGCATTGGCCTGCCTGCAGATCACCTCGCTGAGCCAAAGGCCAAACTCGTCTTCCCAAAGGAGAGGTAGGAAACGCACACTGGGAACACAAACAGGCGCACAGCGGCTATGGCCCAACTGTGGACGGAGTGTTCAAATTGGGACATTTTGTTCTGCTTGTATCTCTACCTTCCTTAGCGTCTTTACTACACACCGCGAGAGAGATGGAGAGACGAGGGCGAGAGAAGGAGAGGCCCTCCGTTCCGTCAGGCACATTTTGGGGAAGGGCCAGGGTGGATGCAGGGGGCTGCTTGGACGACATGCAGTGCAGTTTGTGGGGTACTCTGAGGGAGGTGGCGGGCTGGATGCCGGGGCGCGGGGGGGGGCCCTAACGATTATTGTCGCCACTGCCGCCGTCTCATTAAAAATGCAGGACACACAGGATTCTCTCTCCCCCCATCAAACTTTCAGGGCATCGGGCTGTCTCCAGAGGCAGCCCTCGATAATGATGATGAAGTTTGTAAAGGGACGTCTCTCGCTCGCTCTCCTCCACCTCGTCTGTCGACATTACAGCACAGCAGCCTGCCCTGTCTTGGATTAACAGCCCCTCAAAGCGTGGGGGGGGGGGGGCATTGGCAGCTAGGGTGATTTGGCTCAGAGACAGAGCCTGAGGGGGGTTCCTGGTATTCCACAAGGGCCTGTCCTCTGCTTGATATCTCCAATACACACACGCACACACAGAGCACTTAAGCAGATACACATCTTATACCAAGTAATAGAATCGTAATTCATAGAGTTTGAGACAATTCCAACTACGGTCCCCCTACTGTCAACACACACACATCTGATTGACAACAATAAACAAACACACATCCCCGCTCACTCGTACGTCGATCTGCATAAATTATGTGACCCTGAGGGACTCGACAGTTTCTCCGGTGCAGCACTGATATTCATATTCCAGAAGCTGCGACACAGCAAAGTGCCTAATTTCTCCAAAACACAACTCTCAACAAGACCCTCATTTTCCCAAGTGCTCAGTGCAAGGTCACATGCAAATCTGTCCCCTCGCCACTACAGAGTGCCGTGTCGTCAGCTTAGTCTACATAACAAATAACGGGGACGAAAAGGCCGTTGATAAATGCAGAGAGCCTACCGCTTCCTGAGGCTGAGCCAATGGCGTTTCAGGAAACGCAGTCAGCACAACGGAATGCTCTATTCGACTAGGGTAGGGAGGGGTTGGCGTGAAGAGACACAGCACTTCTCAGTACAAACACATCCATCCTCATTAACACACCAACTTAGCCTCCCTGTCGTATTTATACAGTTCACTTGATAGAAAGTTATTGGGCTAATGTGTTTCAGCGGAAGGTGCCAGGATCGCCCCCTCTGGTGGTGAGGTGCAATTGTAGCCTACACCGGCCAGACCCGTGGACATCTGTATCTGTTAAACCAAGGAACAATTCACAGCTGTCTCTGCGTCCAATCTCTGCCCCATGATATGACAGGGAAATATATATATTTTTTTCATTCCGTAATTTGATCTCGACCCAGCAGAGGCAGTGAATTTGCTTCCTTTTTGGGAATCTCTCCCATCGATAATAATGTGTGTCTCAGCTAATGCAGCCGAATTAGACAGGGAAGAATATACGAGGAAGTAGCCTTCAAATGAATCACACGAGCCCCAGAGTACGATACAATAACAACTAACACATTTCAGTGAGGAGAGGGCAGAGTGAGGGAGGGAGAGGGGGAGATAGAAAACGACGAGAGTGAGAGAAAGGAAGAGAGAAAGAGAGAGACAGAAAGAGAGAGAGAGAGAGACTGGTAATATGCTTGGGAATTTAATAAGGCTCAACGCTTCTCAATAATATCGCCCCTCGACAGGTTCCTGCGGGAGACATGAAATGTGCAGATAAAGGACGATGCTTCCCCCTGACAAACGGCTTGTGATAAAAGCTCCGTATGAAAGCCACACGCCTCAGCTGGTGCACATGCTAATGTCCCCGTGGGCAGCGGCGTGTCGGCTTCCGTTTCCAATGTATATATGTATGTTTCCGTCCGCGCCGGGGAGGGACCCGGGACCGTGTGAACATCCCAGAAACACACGGAACATCCCTCCCGCACGGACCGTGACCTCGACGTGAGACAAGCGTCCTTCGGCTAGGTGCGGTATGCAACGGGAAGAGCGTACGTGCGCGTGCTCAGTGTCCGTCGCGAGTGGGCGTCGAATCCGTGCGTTTCCAGCATTAACGCACGGGGGGGGGGGGGCCGGGAGACGGACGGACGGCGACTGACATGTCATGTCCACTCACGGACAGGCAAATAGCCGGGCTCTTGCTCTGCTGAATCCGGTGACATTTACATACCACACGAGCCAGTGGTGCTGAAACACCCTCCGGCCATAACCGAGTTGAAATATAGGCCAGGCGCTTCTCAGCCCACCCGGTCGCTACCTGGATGGGTCGCGCTCACGCTTGACAGCGTACGAACGAGACCCACACGCGAGGGCGAACCGGACGAGCCACCGACCTGCCAAATGGGACCCAGGGAAGAGCGGAGAGACCTGTCATGCTTTTGGTTCGCTGTTCAACACCTCTGTCCACCTTCGGTGCTCTCATTCACTCTCGTTTAACTCACTCCGATTGTCTCCTACCCCGGGCCCACTGTCCTATCTGGTCTGTCGCTCTCTCTCTCTCTCTCTCACCATCCAGAGGGGATAGTCGAAAGGGATTGGAGAGGAGAATAGAGGAATTGAGAAGAGAGTGAGGGAGCAGAGAGGAGAAGACGAGAGAGCGGAGTGGAAAGTGGAGAAGGTAGAGGGTAACGGATGCAAGATGAAAGGAGAGGGACAGAGGGAGGGGGTTGGGTGGAGAGAGGAGCGATGGGAGGAGGTGGGGATAAAATGGAGGCCAGGGTGAGAAGAAAGGGAATTGAAGAGGGGGAGAGGAGCAGTGGAGAGGCATGAGAACAGGAGAGATGAGGAGAGAGGGGAGGAGAAAGGCGAGGAAGAGAACGAAGGGGATGGGGACAGGAGGAGGAGAGGAGGGGGGGACTGGAGGAGTAGAGGAGAGATGAGCCAAGGGGAGAGCAGGATAAAGCACGGCACTGAATACTAATAATCTCAAGCAAAGAAACAGAAAGTGGTTGCATTAGAGTGCATTGAAATTACCACTTAATTTGATTCAATACTTTAGCATCTTAATTTTCTATTCCTATGGCGTGTGCGTGTGTGCATGTGTCCGTGTGTGCGTGGGGGGTGTTGCGTGAATGCGGTAGGTGGACGTGTGGGTGTGAATCGGGGAATTGTTATAGAGTTACAGGATTCTCCCGTGAACGAACGCACATCCCCTCGGGGTTATCCATTCTCCAGTGAGAGGACTATCAAGGGTTTCTATCATTATTAAAAAGACAGTCATAAATGACTACTGTCTAACGCTAGCCCCTTGATGAATCATCGGTCTCAGGGTCCCATGTGACCAAGGAGGATCTAGATAGGGAGAGAGAGAGAGAAAGAGAGGGAGAGAGAGAGAGAGAGAGAGGGGGAGAGAAAGAGAGAATGAGAGAGAGAGAGGAGGAGAGAGCGAGGAAGAGAGAGACTAATTCCAGTTCAACAGACTAATATTGACTTGCACTGTGGATGAGACTGGCATGTGATTTAAAGAGGTTGACGAGGAAGTGTGATGGTGGGGTGGTTGAACAGGGTTCAGGGAACAAACAGGGTGCCACACCTGCCAACGTCGCCACTCTCTTACTATATGTAAGTGTGTGACTCTGTGTCTAGAGAGCAAAAAGAAGCAATAGGTTTGTGTGGCTCATAAGGCTCATTATAATTATGTATTCACATAATAATGAGTGAATAATTACATATTGTTACGGGACATGTACATACAAATGCACATAACAATAATACAAGCAGACGTTTTGATTTATTCAGCATGTATAATGTTGATTGTTCATTTTATTTACATTGGCCTAGCCTGTTTTAGCACATGAATACAAAATCTGTAGCATCCTTAACTGAAGCCTAACAGCAGGTTCTGTACTTCCTCTTGAATCGTATTTCTAATGTAGCAGCCCTGAGGCACAAAAGCCACATATCACCTTCCTGTTCAATCCAAGTTGTCTGCTTGGCAAAAAACCTGCCGAACTGCAAAACCGTGCCTTCTGGGAGGATTTTAGTAGCCTGTATAAATCGTAGGTTTTGAGCTTGGCTGCATTCCCAAGACAACATCTTTACATTCTATATGTTAACATGATTTTGGGGGGAAAATTTGTAAACAGTAATGGAGCCGCAGGGTAGTGGCAAAGGAGCCGCACTCAGCTGAAGAGCCATGGGTTGCAGACCGCGACCAACACATTATATTGAACATACAGCACGTTCAAATAAAGTGAATTCCAAAGTTAAGCTCAAATCTACCGACAGTAAGTCACTCTGTGTTTCTGCCAGTCATTTACATTAGACCGACATCCTGCATCCTGTACAGATAGGAAAACATTATCTGCGGTTTCACCCTATTCAGTTGCTAATGCTAACCCCTAGCCCTGCAATCAGGCTGTGCTAGCCCAGCACTTCAAGTCTGAAAGGGATGAAAGTGAGGCATGTCTTGCTAGCTTTAGCGTAGTGGGAAGAACATGTTCCAATCCCTGGCCTTTCTTGCTGAGTACCACTCTCCTAGCATGCATTAATATTACAAAAGTAGAAAAAGATTCCACTGTGCATTAGCGAAGAGATTTATTGACGGCTTTCCGCCTTGAATGTGGCAGGTGCTCTCAGATGCTTATGAATAGCCAGACCTCACCGCCCTACGCCTCGACAGATAGGGAGAAACACAACATTTTGCCAAGGTTATTCAATCATTCCCTTAACATTCTGGGGAACTTCTCCTGTCTTACCGAGGCAACAGTGAGTCTCATCAGCCTGTGACAGCTGGCAGTGGTAGAGGAGGTGTCGACACTTTCCCGTTAACATCGACTGAAGCGGGAGGAAAATATCGAACTATTGTATTTTACCTGGAGTAAACGAAATATGTTGATTAGCCGAGAAACAACCGTCAAAGCCTTTTGGCTTCTCGTCGATCGTCCCGATGTCTGTTACTAAAGTACATCTCCCTGAGTGCATTCGAACAGCAAGAAACACAGTGCACATCGTTAACGTAAAGGAAGAGTCCGCAAAAAAAACGAAACCGGCACTAATGCGATGCGCTGCAGCGTTACACCCCCCCCGCCCCCATTCCCTGCCTCGCTCCAACATGCCAACGGCTCGACGGTGGAACCACACTGCCGGCAGAGCACCGACCCGGGCCGAGGTTAATTGAACGAGACGGCCCCATGAACATGTCGAGTTATTCCCCTCCGATCCCTAGACGCGTGCTAGACAAAACACGGATAAATCCCTGTCAGCCCAACGGCAGGGCGGACGCCCCACGACCCGGGCCTTCTACTCGTCAGTCGAGCCGACGCCATCTTGGCTTCACGCCACAGGAGTCCGCGCCCTGGGTGTTTCCGGTTCTTCCCTTTGGTGGGCAGAGCCTGAAGGAGACACGGAACCGCCCTTAACCAGGGCGTAGCGTCCGCGCACCGGGCATTGCTGTTCAAATGCACGGTATACAATGCTGGCGTAGAACGCCACATCATCTTGGAGTAGGCATTCAGGTCCAGGAGCACTCCGAAACCCAAAGCTATCTGGACAGTCCACAAACTCTCACCACACGACCTACCTCTGCGCCTTTATCCGACTGAAACATATCTGTGGTTTGGCAGGTTGGCTCTCAATCGCCGCTCAGTGCACTTTAATTGTATTAGGGCCTAAGTATGAGATTAGTGCTTAAATCTGGCTTGAGAATAATAATCTGAGCACTGCCGAGGAGTATTAAATTGATGTGGATCATAACATAGTGTTGAGAGGAAAAGCCGTCTCTGGTCCCCCAAGATAATGACTCAGGTTCCAATCTCTGGGGCTGCTGACTCCTCTCAGAGTTTGAAGGGGAGAGAAGAAATCATTGATGTGTTTTAGAAATAAATAATGAAAAAAAAATCCTTCCTCTAAATATGTGCAAATGGAGGATGTGGAAAAATGGAGCTGCTAGTGAGTTGATTTTGTTCTCAAGCTAAAATTGAGGCTGCAAGGGTTCTCAGATGGGGTTTTGTACTGTGAAGCTTGTAAAATAAATTGGAAAGGATGAAAAAAATATTTTCTGGGGATGAATTTGAACCAGGCTTAGAAGACTCTGATACAACATCTATTCTTGGGTGTTTTTTTGTCCTACATCCACGACACCCGTTGCTGTTTTACCTCAGAGCACAAGAAAGTGTGCTACTGCTCTATAAAAAATGAAATCATATCAAGGGCAAAGCTCAAACGCTCGTGAAATAAAAGATGCTGCGACTGATTGGTCATTTGGTGACAGTCATTAAGACTTCAGAATGGTCACGACTCAGTGACGACGGCCGTGTTACCACAGCGATGACCATGCTAGTCTCACGGCAATTAGGTTAAATGAACGTAACGTGTTACTAAATTAAGTGTACAACCGCTAAGTCACCGCAGGCACATTATGTACATGAATCACATTCACATACAGTGGGGAGAACAAGTGTTTGATACACTGCTGATTTTGCAGGTTTTCCTACTTACAAAGCATGTGGAGGTCTGTCATTTCTATCATAGGTACACTTCAACTTTGAGAGACGGAATCTAAAACCAAAATCCAGAAAATCACAGTGTATGATTTCGAAGTAATTAATTTCCATTGTATTGCACGACATAAGTGTTTGATAAGTGTATCAGAAGTGTATCTCGTAGCAGCGCAGCACAAGAGACGAGTGACTGTTCTGCTTTCGGGCCCAGTTGTAAGGAAACAACAGTGTTGTCTTTGAAAAACCCCTCCTGGAACTTAAACACATCCCATTGTCTGCCAACACTAAACCCCATGTTCCCATGTGTGTTCCAACTCAGGCACATCTTGGGTACTAGCCGTCATCGGGCTAACTGTGGCCTGCCCGGTCAGACCACCACGGACACTGGATGCACAACCCAAGTGACCCTTTTGGGGATTCGAACCAGCGACCTTTTGTATTATATACATCGTTATTTTATTACACCATCGTATTATATACCATATAATATTATTGCACCATTGTATTATGACATTATCGTATTATTAAATCGGCGTATTATTAAATCATCGTATTATTACGCCGTTGCCACACCGTGTCAGTGAAACCAGCCGGAACCGCCTCAGAGGTCAGGCGATTCAATAAAGTACGTGTCAGGGGGGTCAAAGGGGGATCCGATGGAACGCTAACCGGGTGGGCTGTGAGAAGGCCACACTCTAAATGTCATCAGCCACAGTCCCCTGACGAGTAAGCAGATAGATAAACACTGAGAGATTGTTTATCCAGGCGTCGGTCGGACAGAGCCTAGCTGAGCCGGTGCAGCCCGACAGCCTCTCAGGGGAATCTATTCCTGTCGGCGAGGTGTGGCCCCCGCGTTCCTTGTCTCGGGGAATATATCAGTGGCCGCTTTATAGGAGAACAAATGCAATGAAATTACTTTCATCTGTAAACTGCTTCCTTCTGCGGCTTCTCTGAGTCTCGGGGTGAAATTGCATTTTTTTTCTCCTTCCTTCGTTTTTTTGTTCTCTAGCCTTTTCGTCCCTTCCCCTCTCACTCTGTCCCTCTGCCTTGCCCTCGCATAATGGCGTTTTCTAAGAAAAGCTCAGCGCCGCGTCGGGATGAAGAAACTTTTTTGGAGGCCGACAGGCGGAGATCATGAATGTAGATGGATATTGTTTTCTGTATTGATTTCCATTAGCGGAGGAGCTCACGACTGACAGTCCCATTCACCGCAGCGGGTCATAAGTCTGACCGAGGACGACCGGTGGATACAGCGGTCAAGCAGACAGCGAAGCGTGGTCGGTATCAGAACCGGACCGCGCCTGTGATCTCGGTCGAGGCCAATTAACACGTGAGGCATGGCGAACAACCTCTGAGCTGTGGTTGAGCGAACACCGTGTCAACGCGTTTCTGGATCCGTATTAAACCCACCTCTAGTAAACCCAAGACCACAGCATCTCTTTAGACAGACAAGTGCAAAATGCAAAATGTTTTTCAAATATATGCAACAGAAATACTGACTCATCTCTGTAGGCATTAAATGCAGCCATAACACTTGCTCAGAAGTAGCTGTGGATTACCTCCCGCAGTCAACATGGGCCGATGTCCGGAAGTTATCCTGACGTTTCATTCTGATGCTCTGGCAATTCTGTCACCTGTGTGTAGTTAAGGTACGAACAGAAAGACACTCTCAGGTAGGTGAGAGAGAGGGTCGTAGAAGCCTGCGTGGATTGAATCCTTACAGCCGGTTGTGTGTTAGGATCAGCTATATATCACCCTGACAGGACCTAACAGCAGTTATCCACACGGGACTCTAACCTTGTACCGTTTCTCTTTTTCTTTCCTGCTTATTTCACTTGGGGGGTTCGCCCCGTTCCCCAAAAACAACAAACAATTAAAAACCAGAAATGTAACCGCGTACAACGCGAGAACTTCCAATAGAAAGACGGAGAAGCTCAGCGGACGTTATTTATTTATGTACGGTCTTCATCTGCATGTGAGTTGAAGGCTAAAGTCTCTTCTGCTCCACCGGTAGTGACGGGGTCTCGCATCATTAAGCTCCTCCACTACACGGAAACGTCTAAGTCCATCTACCTCCATCTCTCCCCTTCTCTCCCTCCCTCTTCCTCTCCCTCTTCCTTCCTGCATTCTACGGGCGGGTCCCCATCTCTCCATCTCGGCCTCTTGCTGAAGTATTCGGGAGTACCAACATTAGGACTGAGGTTCAGTTGATTGAATCCACTGTTAAGCCCCCTACCACCCCCCCACCCGCTAGATAATACCTTATCGTGCAACAGTTCACTTGTACCTCTGTGCCACACAAAACAGACAGGCTCTATCTGAATAGTCTAATGCATTCCATTTCCTTCCATCCCACACAATTTTCTTCTTCATATTCTCTCATTCGGGGACAGAATTTCTTTTTTTTTGTTTTTTATGAGCCCATGAATACTGCATCAGCCCTAACTGCGAGAGCTTCACAAAAGACACGGTCGGCTTGAAAGCAGGAGTTTGACTCGGGGGGGCGGGGGGGGGGGGGGCAGAACTCCCTGCAGCTCCCTAGCTTCCACCTTTTCCGCCAAGGAGGTGAAACGAGGTGGAATTAATGGGTCTGTCTTTGGCAATAAGTCTGACACAGTCATTCCCAAGACAATCAGGCCGTATTAGCTTTGGGATGTAGTGACATGGAATGATTTCTGCTGACACGGAGCATGCTGAATCACTTATTGGCCCGAGGGGAGACTGTAGTCTTTTGTTTTGCGGAAAGGTGAAGGACGAGGGCGGGACATCTCTTCTTGGGTGGCCCAGAAAGCACAGTTTCACATCGATGTGTCTTACCAGTGCCGATTGGATCTTTTTCGCCCTCGCGTGTTACATGACGGCCATTTTGTCCTCCTACCCACGTGCTGCAGGAATTGGATTCCGATTGGGTCCCTCTCCGCACGCGTGGAAAAACACGTGAGACGAACGCGGGCAACGACTACACTTTGCAGGGTCAATTAAGCTGATAGGCTGCTCATGATAAATCTGACTGGAATTTGGCAGTTGGAGACCGACCAATTAAGTGAGAGCACGAGGCACTGCCAATAATCCTGAATAATAGTCCTTGTGGGAGCACGTTTCATCCGAACGGCCGGGCACAGGGGAGACATCCACCAACCGTATAAAACCAGGCCTCTCCCCTTTCCATCATCGCAATCTATAAACACATTTCTGGTTATAATGGCCACCCAATAGCAGGAGGAGCTAATAACGTTTTGGCCAGCGTTCCCCTGACGATCTCAGTCGAGGACCTAAAGCACAAAATGATTCGCCAGATTCACGCCTTGTTCTCATTCGCCCCCTTTTCTCTTCCGAATCTACAAGGAATTCTGGGAGATAAACAGTGGGGGGGGGGCGTAAGTTCTTTCTATCCCTCGCTGTCCGCTGGCCCTCCTCCTGACACCCCTCCTGACGCCTCCTTAACGTCACACAGACGCGCTGCTAATTGAGCGCGTTGCGTGTATTCCGGGAGACAACGGGACGTTTTATCTCCCCGCCTGGAAGAGGCTTGTAAGCAGAGCGGCCTGATTGGACGCTCTGGGTAGAGAGACGCCATCCGGCACAAAAGGTCCGCCTGCAACGGATGGCGTCGGCAACCACCCATAGGTGGCGTTGTCAGTATGGCGGCTCATGAAACCGCTAGCCGTCCACAGGCGCTAGCCCAGCGCATAGTATGGCATGTTGGCATATTAAGGGCGTATATATACACTCATTAGTCATATAAATATACATACATATATATATATACCAGACTTTCAGCTGCCTAAGACTTTTGCACAGTTCTGTATATATATATATATATATATATATATTAATAAAGGTTATGACACTCGAGTATCAACACTTTTGGTTTTGTTAGAGTTGTGTCTTTCTCTTCACCCTCCACTACCCTCTCCCCCTGTACCCCCACCTATCCACCTCCTCCCTGCCCTCCTCTGCACCCAGCTTGCCTGTTTTCCGAACCCAGATCGGGAGAGGCGCTACGGTAACTGCGGGAACGCGGCATCGCTGCACTTGGTTACCTCCTGAGTTACTCCCCACCCCCCACCCACCCACCATATAGTTCCAGGTACACCGGTGGGAGGGTGGAAGGTGTGGGCGTAAGGAAACACAACGGACACCATCAGCAGGGGGGCACGTGCACAAACAAGTGCACAAACACGTACACACGTACCCCCAGCTGATTCCCAGGCTGTCAGTCACACAGGCAGGTACAATAGGCAGCCGTAACATGATGAAAATAATAGTTTCACCCCTGCGTCTCGTCTCTTCCCAACCAGCTCCTGCCTCAGTACCTCCCTCCCCTTCCCCTTATTACCTCCCCCTCCCTCCCTGCTCCTGCCTCATTCCCTCCCATCCTCTATAGGCTCCTTTCTTCTCTGTTTTTCGTCCTCCACTCTGAGGCACCTATTATCTAGCCTCAGTGAGAGGGTGCAACTACTGCTGTAATATCTCTCTCTCTCTCACTGTCTCTCTCTCTCTCTCTTACTCTCTCTCTCTGTCTCTGTAGTCCCTCACACGGACACCAGTTGATTGTGGCTGTTTCGAGGCAAAGGCTTGGCTTCATTATGTGCCGGGCCTGATCCACGACGCATTAAAAACGTGAGAAGACCAAAACGCAGAGAGTCGGAGAAAGAGAGAAGAAGAAGGTTGCTTCTAGCATGTCATTAGATGTATTTTGAGAGTGGAGCTGTAGGCCCCTTTGACCATGCTGTGCTGATACCAGCACAGCATTGTGGGAGAAAAAGCAATTTGGCGCGCCGGAGCTCGATGGGCTGGTGAATCGAGCCAACATGGATGCCGAGTGAGCAGTTAAAGAGCCCTGTACACATGCTGTGAAATTGCACTTAATGTATCCACACGCACACACACGCACACACGCACACACACACACACACACACAAACACACTTAATACAGTGGCAGAGCAGCTAGTACCCGTCTGCGCTCAATTCACAAACGTATCTCGTGGTCCTTCCACCCTACGTGAGGTTTCAGGAGCGTTTTTTGCCTTTTCCGGATTGAGGCCCTTTTAACCCATTTTGGATTGAGTTCAGCATTCAGGTTCTGGCCCGCCCTAGGACCGGGACGGAGGATTGCCCCAACACCACCCCCCCCACCACCACCACCTCCAACGCCACCTACACCCTTCCCCGGCTAATGATAATGACAACACTGAAAGCAGAGATACTAATGATGACATTAGCGACAGTGACGTAAACGAGGGCCGACCCGTGAGGCTGTTTGCCGTAATGTTTACATCAGCAGCCCCCCCCCCCCCCCCCCCCCCCCCGGGGATGAGATAAGACGCATATCCTGTCTTTATGGTCCCCCGGTGATGCACACACACACTGACTCAGACCAAAGCACACAAACACACATTCACGGGCAAGGAAGTATACACACACACACATTACGCCAAACACCCGGTGGCTAATTGCAAACGAGGGACACAGGCCAGCCAGAGTGAACCCCCCCCCCCCGGGCCAAAGAACCGCCACAACACTCCCTCGCAACCTCCCCTTTCCCAAAGGAGGAGGACCAGGAGCTGACACCAGGAGCCTCTCCTCAAAGACCCCTGTTCCCACCGGCGCTCCTGCCTCGACATTCCCAGCGGCTCCTGGACCGGGTTTACCTCGGGGGAAAAGAGAGAGAAGGCCTGAGAAGGGACAAACAGGATCTAATCTGACTCTGGCAGCGCCTGAAAACAAAATCTATAAAATACGAATCCCTGAAATGGCACCATCCACTGAGTCCACGGGAGAGGTGAGGAGATGAGAGGGTGGGGGGGGGACACTGAGTAGGGAGAGGGCAAGAGACACAGGGATCCGACGGGACAAAGTCTGGTGCGGTATTAATGTATTTATTTCCTTGTGAAGAGACGCAGAGATTACCGTTGGCTGAGAGCACCTCAGGGGCCGTCAGATCCTCTGCCTAATCTGCCGGCACCGGATCACACGCTGCTGTGGAATCCGTGCCGACGGACACACAAGTCTCTCCCCGACCACCAGGCCGGATAAACCAGCGTACCGGGGCCGGACAGACCACACTGCACCACAGAATGAAAAGAGGAATAACGTTCCCACTCTCCCTCCCTCTCTCCCTCACTCCCTCTGTCGCTCTTTTGTCTCTTTCCTTTTCTCCATGTGAGGGAGAGCAAGGGGGCCCAATCACCGGGGACAAATCCCTGGGCCAGGGTCGGGCTGCACCTCCTCAACGGCGGTACGGCCATCTTGGCTCCGGTGTCTGGCAGATGCTCTGTAAAAAGAGAGCGAAGGCCGTGTCCAACTGGAGTCCGATACCCCTGTCTGGTCATTAAAACAGAGCTTCTAAAATGGCCTCCATCTGCCGCTGTCTCATCACCGCGGTGATGGACAGAGGTAATAGTCCTCGTGTGGTTCTGGCGTTCTGTCACCGCAACCTTTGACCCCGCAAAGAGGACACAGGCCGCGCCCCCCTAAGACAACTGGCTTTAGAGTCAACGCAGGTGTTCAGGTCAGGCGGAAAGAGGAGAGGAGGAGAAGGACATGGCGGAAAAGGTGGGGAAGGGAAGAGATGGACGAGGAGAAGTGAGTGAATGACAGGGGAAGGGGGGGAGACAGGGGAAGGGGGGGAGACAGGGGAAGGGGGGGAGACATCAGTGAGTAAAAGAGAAGATAAGAGGTGAATGAGGAAAAGAAGATATGTGCGAGAGATGGTAGAATGATTTAGGAGATGTGAAGAGAGGAGAGAGGATGATGGAGTAAAAGTGGGGGGGGTGGAGTGTCTGGGCAGTGGAATGGAAGGAGGAAAGGGGAGGTGGATGTAACGCCGAAGGCCTAATGTTCCCTGACGTCAGATGTGTTTGGTGAAATATGTTGTGCCAAACCAGCCGCATAGACACCTCGATATCTATAGCTCACTGACACCCACACACACACACACACACCCTGTTTCCCCCAAACAAACATACGTGACTTTCTAGTATGCACAACCTCACAAACACACACAGAGACACACAGGACTGTCAAACTACTAAATATGCATGAATGCGTATGCAAATAGGTACATGGACACACACAGTGTGAAAACCCTCCGAAACACATGTACACACAACTATAAAGACACACAACCACCCACACACACACACACACACACAGACACACACTATGTTCTACTCATAGGTGACTTGGAGTTCAGTGTTTTTACCTAGGAGAGAAACACCGTCCACCATAGGCTGATTAGATCACTATTCCACAGCTAACACTCCCGTCCTCCCCTCACCCCTCGCAAACACACACACACACACGTCTCTGTCTAGACCCCAGGAGATGACGTGATGAGAGGAGAGGCCACGAGGAGGTGTTGTTTATTCTGTAGAGGGGCACCAGGAGGACACATTCATGCAACCGGGGGGAGGTTCTGAGGAGGTACGCAAAGATCAGGCTGAGGGAGAGAAAGAGAGGAACACACCCAGGGAGAGTTAACATGACGACGGAAGACAAACAAATGCTCAGCTGATATATTCCTGGGTCAGGTAACCAGACTCATAACCGATCAGTTTAACACAAGTAAATATGCAAGCACCTAAAAACACATGAGGGGCTGTCAGACACACACAACACACACACACTTGCGCGCGCACACGCAAACCCACATCACACAGACTAATCCCTTAAAGGGAGCTTTAGGACACTGCTCAGACGTGTGAATCCCAAAGGAGCGGGACGCACAGGGCTTCATCACTCAGGTAACAATTAGCATTGTCTGCCAGACCTCCACCCACTCTGTTACGCGGGGAGGTGGAGGAGGAGAAGAGGGAGGGTGCAGAAAGGGAGGACGGAGGGAAGATGAAGGAGTGCCGAGACCAGGTGGTACCTGGCACCAACTGCCCCACCTTCAGGCAGTGAACACCCCCCCCCCCCCCCCCCCCCCCCCCCCTTTGG
>JACXGK010000830.1:0-11072 GCA_016801125.1 Novumbra hubbsi
CTCAGACGCGGCAGACAGACAGACAGAGCCTCAGACGCGGCAGACAGACAGACAGAGCCTCAGACGCGGCAGACAGACAGACAGAGCCTCAGACGCGGCAGACAGACAGACAGAGCCTCAGACGCGGCAGACAGACAGAGCCTCAGACGTGGCAGACAGACAGAGCCGCAATGTAATTTTAAGTGTTTACAAGCTAATGCAACTATTGGATCCAATGCAATACACTATACCCAAAACAATATCTGCTTCAATATTGTTATTTTTTACATTGTATAATTATAGCAAATACAACAGAACTATGAAATAAAACATATGGAATCATGAAGCAAACAAAAAACGTTTTAAACGTATCAAAATATAGTTAATCTTGACTTAGTGAACGGTTATCCACTTTCAACCAGTATAAACAGCTCTGGAAAAAAATAAGAGACCAGTGCACCTTTTCTGTCCTTTCCAAAAAAGTTAAAAAGGACCAAAATGGTTCATTTTGCAGTGGTCTCTTAAATTGAACCCTTCTATTCCTCACTCCAAATTTTCCTTTTCAACTTTTTGGGAAAAGAATAGGTGGAGTGGTCTCATTTATTTTCAGAGCCGTATTGATGTCAACCACACATTATTGCTGCTTTGATTGATGAATGTAAATAAACATTCATGGAGAAAAGCGTGTCATAATAATGAAAAGGTAATGTTCAGATGACAAACTAGTATAGGTACAGCCCCAGGTATATTGCTACAGACACCGATAATTACAGACACACTAGTAGAGCAACAGACCTGGGAGGGTGCCCCCGGCAGGAAACACTGAGTGAGTGTCGTACATAACCACCAGTTTGATTGGCTTGTTGGGATCCGGGAGAATGATGAGCTTCACAGACGGACCGAGGATGGGGGTCTTGGTGAAGGTCCCGCTGAACTCCAGCGCAAACTCTCCCCTGGCAGAAAAAGTGGGGTTGAACATTGCCCTCTGACAATACATTACATGGTCAGAAGTATGTGGACCCCCTTTCAATTTAAAGGATTGGGATTTTGAGGTCTCACCCAGGTTTTGTGGTATACCTCCATAGACAAACATTGGGAATAGAATAGCGTTGCCCGAAGTGCTTGGTTACTTTCAAGCGGGGGGTCATAGGATGTAGTTTGTGAAACTGCTGCCCTGCAAGAACTGCTCCAGTCAACGGTAAGTGCTGTTATTGTCAAGTAATGTTCCAAGAAGCAACCGCACCTTCACGCTGAAACACGTCAAACTTGTCCATCCTCAGTTGCAACAATCACTACAGAGTTTAATACAGCTTTATACCAATTGTGGCAGATAAGAACGCTACCTAACCAAATGCATACTGCCAACTGTAAAGTTCAGCAGAAGACAAATGATGATCTGGGGATGTTTTCATGGTTTTGGCTAGGCCCTTTAGTTCCCCCGAAGGGAAACCTGTGTGCTACAGCATGAAATGACATTCTAGAGGATTAAAGGATGTTTTTTTTTTACATTGCGGAACCAGTTTGGGAAAGGCCCTTGCCCGTTTCAGCGTGACAGTGCCAGGGCAGAAAGAGAGGTCCTTGACGGAGAACCCAGATCACAACCCCATCAAACACCTTTGGGATGAGTTGTGACGCCGTCTACAAGCCAGGCCTAATCATCCAACAACCCTGCCAGACCGCACTAATGCTCTTTAAATTCACCAATGTTCTTGTTCAACAAGCACGTGTCCAAATATGTCCTTTTAGCCACGTAGCGTATGTGGTAACAACGTAACAACGGCAAATGATTAGAAACGTACCTTGGCCCCTTCACATGGCCCACCCTGAAAGTGGCTTGTCCGTCTTCATCCACCGGTTGCGAAGTAGGGGATAACTTCACCTGAGCAACAAAAGAGTATCACAATGCAATCAAGGCAGCGGACGACCCAAAATACATTAATCGTTTCCCATAGCAGAGGATGGTAGCCTCAACAATAAATGAATGCTATTTCTCCATTTCAAACATCAGCGATGAGTCGGACCTTTAGGGTTGGACCGGATGGCCGCAGTGTCACCACCACTCTCGGGTCAGGGGAGGGGTTTCCCCAGGCATCAACCAATTGGAGGACGAAGGGCGTCTCGATGTCCTGCTCGTTTACTACCTGTAGAGGCTGAGGCAGAATCACCACACGGACTACAGTTACATAAACGGCAACCATCGCAGCCAGTGTGTCTAGGGCGTGACCTCGAAACTGGGGTAATCCACCCAAAACCACCACGCATTACTGTGATTCATATGTTTGTCAAATGTGGTCATGTTCATGGAAAACACAAACAATATTATGTAACAGTGTTCCTCTCCTTGCACTGTGGGACAGTCAACTGCTCCTCACGTGAGACCAAAGATTTAGCCTGTTGGTTTGGTTTCTGGGCAGTCTCCACTTTAACAACGGTACCAACACAATTATGCAGAACACATTCGGAATTGACACAAACAAGTAATGGAAACCACTGGACTGATCAAGACAGCGAGAACTAGATAAGTAGATTTGCAATTTCTTTCTGTACGTGTCCACCATTGACCTAATAACAGGGAATGTGCTATTGTAATGCCAACCTCCTGAGGTCCATCCACCAGAACGAGCTTGGCAGGAACTCCCGCTGTCACTTTGATGGTCACACGCTCCTCAAAGTCTCTCAATTTAAACAAGAGCTCTTTGACGCCAGGGAAGCCAGGGGAGAAACGCAGCCCCGTCACCAACATGGAGCGGTCGCTCTCCTGTTTACAGCGGAACCAAACCATAAAGGTTTGTTGATTCCCAAAAACAAAAGAAGAATCAGAACCTTCGGCCTCAAGGACATAGAACGCATAAGAATGACTTACGATTTATTTTGATCAACAACAAATCACACAAGGTTTGATTCATTCAAAGTACCTGCCAGGTGAAAACAAGGGATGCTTTGTCGAGTCCGTCCGCATCCACAGTGAGTGAGTCCACACAGCTAGCCGTTAGCATCTGAGATTTATTCCCGTACTGGTCCGTAAGCTGCAAGTCTGAGAGAGGAAACTACCGGTTTCTAATGGGGAAAGTAAACCAGAAGGTCCTACAACAAACAGCAAGTAGAGTGGATTAATTTAAAAAGGGCCCCCCCTCACAGATATCTCCTGCTAGGACCTCTCCCATTCGCACGGTCGTCTCGGTCAGCGTGGCCTTCAGGTGTTTCGGTTCATCAGGGCGGGGCCTAAAACCAACAAAGCCAATCAAGAAAGACATGGAAACTGCCGATAAAATAAAAACGATTAGAATTGCACTTGAGGATCAAGTGCAAGAGGTCAATGTTGACCGGTTGGATTCATGCAGTCAAAATAACCTGAAACATATCAGTCAAAACGGCTGATCTTCTTGTATCTTGATATACTAAACTGAAATTGCAAATGTGTAAATCAACTGTGCATGAGGGCCCCGAGTGGCGCAGTTGTCCAACACGGGTAATACTAACTGCACATCTGCACTTTGTACATTGATTTTTGCACATTACTTAACCATGCCATTTGCACACTGTGCTTCATGTATAGGCCCATACACTGGAGCACCTGTACACTGACACACTGCCCTTCACAAAATTTTTGCACTGCTCTTTTTTGCACTTCTGGTTGGATGCTAACTGCATTTCGTTGTTCTGTACTGTTCAAAGACAAAGTTGAATCTAATCTAATACCTTCATGTAGATTCAAAAAGAGAGCAATATGTTTCGATCCACGTTTTTGGAGAAGACTTACACTATGATGAAGGACGTGTCTACAGACACAAGCTGATCCTTATAGGAGACCTGGTAAAAGTGCTCCTCGTTCACTAGGGTCGGGACCAATACACTGGGCAACTTCCCCCGAGCGAGTTCCTCCACCGTGACATCTGTTGTCCAATTTACCTGACACACACACAAACAAATAAACAGAGGGAAGTCTCAGGCAACAGGACGTTAGAGATTTTCACTCATCTAATATCCATGAAAGCAACTATTGAAGATCAAGACACAAAGTATAATGTCGACTGCAGGAAAGGGTGTCCTCTTAGAGAAGGCCTGACCGTACACTTGCAGTCAGTGCGGGTATGAATGTAGAAGCCTGTATCCGTCAATAAGGTATTGAATCCAAGTCACTGTGCCCTTTTTTAGGGCACCTTGATTCAGATCTTATAGCCAGTTAATAAGAAAAAACATCAGAATTCAGCTGCCTGCGTTAACACATATTTGCACAGCCATTCTAGATATTTGAATAGTTGTTCTTGTTAGTCTGCAACATTGAGGAACATAAACAGTATACATAAACCGATAACAATAACTGGATTCTGTTGTGCCAAAAAAAAAAAAAAATGTTTTTTAAAAATTAAAACAATCGGGCATAAAACATTTTCATAATGTTTTAAACAAAGAAGGTTGTCCCTGCCAGACTAATCTAGCAAGCATTGTTGGAGTTCTGCCCAAGCAAGGCGTTTGATTCGAGTCACAGAACATCTCAATGATATTTAACTCTTCATATGGTGGCGGTCGCTACCTTTATTTTCGGGGCCATCTCCTTAGAGAGAGCCAAATCTCTGCCTGCCTCGTCATAGAGTTTGTAGTACAAGTTCTGCAGGAGGTCCCCGACAATCCAACTGATCTTCTCCTGGTCCCTGAGCACCGTGACGTCCGACTCAGATTGCTGGTCCTCCGTACAGCACACTTCCAGACGGGACACGCGGGTGCTGGGCACCACCCTAACATCCCACACCACCTGGGCCACACTCATCTGGCTCTACGTTGGAAAAAGGGATGGAACGTTTTTATTGAAGAAGAAAAAAAACAACCAGAAAACACAGGAGCTTTAACCAACGGCAAGGTGAAGGACTTCTCTCAAATACGAAATTACAACATCAAGTGGGAGAAAATATTTTAGACGAAATCTAAAGTCTAACCGACTGACATTATCCGTTACGTACCGGAATGTCAAATGTGGCTTTGACCATCTGTTCTCCTTTGATGTTTTTGATGGTCATTGGTTTCAGCACCAGTGTCCCGGCACCGGTGTTACTGCAGTCTACAACCACCACCGGGGACAAACCAGGACTCACTTGAAACTGAGACGCCACAAAAGACAGAATACAATCAATTAAAAGGTTGTAAAACAATACTACACACGTCAATATGTAATACGTTTAAACAATGTTAAATCAAAAGACTATGTTTGCCATGACTGAAAGCCACTTGATTGTCTAGCTTAGGTTCTGAGGTGGTCAATTTATTCATGCTTATTTATGCCACTTATTATTAAGGGTTCCATCTGCAGACTTCCAAGCAGGTCTTAATTGTCTTTGCAGTGTATCTGGGATCATTAAAGTGTTAATGTTTGTCAATCAATCAAAGATGGAGATTCCTTGCAAGAGATTTCATGGTCAAAACATGTGCCAGATAACTTAGCCAGATGCCGAGCAAGCACCTAAGTGCATTTCCGTCTGTCCCTCAATGAAATGACCTTTAAGTGGCATGCAGAAAGCTTTTTGGGTCTTCTGGATCTTCTGTCATCAACGTAACTAGTTTCTAAAAAGTCCTTTAGGACAAGAATGTTTGATTGCTAGTCCTTCACTAACAAGATACAATTACAACAGGAGAAAATCTTGCTACTTTTTGTTGCATTAATGTTTAATTGTATTTATTGTAACGTTCCTCTTCCAAGGATATAAACACTCACCAACTGCACAGAAACATTTCTTTTAACATTTCTATTCCGTTCCATTTCTATTTTAAAGCAACAACAATGATCTAAAGCACAAATCAACTGAGTGATGGGTGCAAAATGAAGTTCAATATCCAGGAATGGCCTAATCAAATCCTAGAAAAGCTGTGGACCGACATGGATGGCTGTGCAAGATTCCCTTGCAATCAGACTCTGCAAAGAAGAATGGATTGAAATGGCCAAATCCTGATTGATAGAGACCTATCCAAACAGACTTACTGCAGCAATCTAAGCTAAGCATTACACTTCCCAAAATAAATTAAGGGAACACTGAAATCACACATCGGGTCTGGATGAAGGATATGTATTAAAGATCAAAATCTTTGAGATTGAGTGCTGGATTCATACTCAACTATATTTAAACTACACAAAAATACATATGGATATGGATTTTCTTTATGGGGAATATAGACCCCAGGAATCATATGATTGTCTTGGGAGGCGCTCCAGTCAGTCCCAGTAGGCACTGTGGCCACATAGTAACCTCAGCTTTATCTCAGGAAGGAAGGAAACAGTTGGAGACGTGGGGACCAACAACTCAATCACAGTAACTTTCCGTAAAGCATGGCACAAATTGCTACACTCGACTGAGCATAATAGTATAGAGGGGATTCTTTTCAGTGGATACAAATGCTACCATGGAATAATACCGTACTGACAGTGGCCCAAAACTGCACATACTTTCAAGGACAGTGAAAGTATTCGAACACAAAATGAAATAATGCGTTGGCAGACAAACACAGGATTTGCTTCTATTAGCTCCCTAAGGGGGGCAAGTGTCCTGTTTTTCATTAGCTGCTAAGAAACCTGAAGGCAAAAAACTAGTACATACAGCTCTTAGGAGCTCTCCATGCGTGACAGAACAGAGTTTGGTTTGGTCTAACAAGAACATTGTTATTTTGTGTCCTATACTACAAAGTGGAACTTTGTATCTTGGGACACAAAAATAACAATGTTCTAGTCATTTTAAGTTCTGTCTGAAAAGACACTTCAGAAAGCGGAAACATTTATGAACTTTTTTAGACGGGAAAAAGCTAAATTATGAATATAAGGTCAGTTGTACAAGGGTGGACAGAGGGCCTGGTGGACAGAGGGCCTGGTGGACAGAGGGCCTGGTGGACAGAGCATCTGTCAAATAATATAAAGGCTGCTAAAACTAATCTCCAATCTGACGTGGAGGAAACTAAATTTCTTGGCTTTCAGAAGCACCCTTTTGTACATAGGGATGGGTCATATTTACCTGGCATCGGACAATCAGCTTTGGGTGAGCTGTAATGTTTCCCGCTACATCATGGACCTCCACATCGAAGCTAGCAGAAGATCCATTTTCCACAATGACTGGATCCCCCTGTTTGACTTTGAGCGAATCTGGGTTACCTGTAAAACATATTCAGTCGACACTGCTATGGAACTTGCAGTAAAACCCAATGTTTAGACTCCATTGGTTTTATAAGGCCTAAAGGCTGCTTCTCTTGTCTCTCTAAGGACACCTCCAGCTACAGCTGGACAGCATCTGCCACCTTGTCGACAGGGCAATCATTTACATGAAATCCCTTGGGAGGATGTATCCGCAACCCCCATTGGATGTCTTCTCGAGGCCGAGCCCCAAAGCAGTAGACCCCCCCACTGCGGTCATTAGTTATTAAACGAGTTAACGTTCATTTAAGCAATTCTTTGTTTAGGAAATACACGAGTGAAGACTGCTAGATGCACGCGAGTATAAACAAGTGTAGTATAAGTGTAGTATTGCAATGTAGCAAAAGAGTCACTTTACCAGGGAGAAGGCAGATTTTCAGAGTCTGTGAATCCGTTTGAAGGCCGGGCAGGACCACATTAATGCTGTGCGTCTGGCAAAAAACATTTAAAGAGTTTCAAACATTTGTCGTAATTTGGGGATACCAAAAATCATGGTGGGGTAAAATTCCCCTCAACTAGGATTGGGTCATTAAGGCCTATGGTGTCATATTTCTAGGACACATTCATGAATAAAAACCGTGATTGCCGAGCTAGCAGAAGATGCATTGCAAGCTAAACTAACTCGAAATAACAAAGTTAGTAATTAGTCATTCTAGCAGCCATTTTATTTCATAGAATACTGCAAAATGATCAACTGGAATTTGTTTACTCAGAACTGGCAGTATTTTTCCAAGCCACAGCATCTGCTACACGGTGATGTCATGAAAGAACCACATGGAGCGAGCCAGATACCAGTGTCAGTAGCGAAGTTAACCAATTAACCACTTGCAATGCAGCTTTCACAAACTGTGGTAACTCATTTTTATGTCAGGAATTTGGACAAAGCTAATCCAGGCTGCCACAACAATAGTTTCTACCCATCGGCAGCTGGCCTCCTCAACAAGGCCAGAAGACCCCACGGACCCCCTGACTTAATGCGTTACAGTGATGCACTTATTTGGACTACTGTCTTGCATGCTGCAATATATGCAACTTATACAGTAAATGTTTTGCACACTTCCTATTTGGTCAGTTTTACATTTTACTTACTGTGTTATCTTATACACATACTGTGTTTACTGTCATGCACCAATACACCATAGCAAATTCCTTGTATGGGTAAACCTACATGGTAATAAAGCTGATTCTGAAGGAGTAAAACATTTCTTACTGTGAAAAACACTGCTTAAAAAAAAATTAAAGGAACACTGAAATCAAATGAAGGAAATCTATTAAATATCAATATCTTGACTGTACATTGTGTACTTCGTTGAGAACAAAATGATGTAGCAATGCTCAATGGAAACCAAAATAACCAACCCGATTGAGGGCTGGATTCAAACTACCAAGGAAAAGCCCAGTAAACAGGAGATCACAGGCTGCTCCAACTTGCGTGAATTTCATCATGGCAACTCATAATGTGACTCAGGCACGTGGGGGCCACACACACTACTGTGTGCCCTCTGAAAATGTCTGGGCAGCTCCAGATGACATGGCGGATGGTGTCCTTGGGGATCTTTTCCCAGACATAACGACCCAGGGGGTTTTAATTAGATTCAGGTCTAGGGAACGGAAGGGCCATCAATACCGTCGTCATCCAGGAACTGCCTACTCACACTGGCCACATAAGGCCGGGCATTGTCCTGCACCAGGAGGAACCCAGGGTCCACTGCACCACAGTAAGGTCTGATGATGGGTCTGAGGATGTCATTCATGTACCTAACAGCAGTCGGGGTACTGTTGGCAAGCACGTGGAGGTCTGAGAGACCCTCCAAGGAAATGCCAGAACATCACTGACAAAGGAGACAGCAATTGTCTGTGGACACCACCTGCAAAAACATTCCCTTTTTGAAGTTGTCTTGCTGTTGCCTTCACAGAGCACCTGTTGTCACTTGCACCAAAACAGATGACTGGTTAAACCGATATCTATAAAGTTTATTTGACTTGTTGTTATACTGTGATGATTATGGGTTCCCTTAATATTTTTCAGTGTATATGGACTTTAAATACTCCAAAACATTCTCAACCAACACATACATTTCTTATTCTAGACAAATTGAAAATCTAGGGAATTATCAATTGGTGTCGTGTTTCTGAGTGTCCTGTCACATTCCTGAGTCCAGATTTGGAAACGCATTGCATCTCTGTATCCCTCATTACGTGTTCCCTTAAGTTTCTTAAGCACTGCATCATACCAGGGCCTTCAGACCAGTCCAGGTAAGGAACATTTCACCCCAAAAAATGTTTAGGTCAAACTACCCTATTTCAGTAGTTTGCGCCACAAAGGTAAATGTGGAAAAAGGTAAAGCAAGAGCACAGCAGCCCTGGAAACCAGTGCCTCAATCACCTTGCTTTGGTAGTTGTGAACTGCCCCCTTGACTCTGACGCCTCGGATGAGAAGTATGGTCCCGTTAGAGTCTGCCCCCTCGTAACTCACTGTCAGTGACCTGAAACGCAATAACAACTGCCAGCTAAACAATTAAGGACCAAACACATGTGGTGCCATTATTAACAGGATTGACTGAGACCGGGGCTGGATCCTTTCTGGTATCCTCCACACGCACTAGAGGGTTGGCGACGTGGAGTAAATCAGTAAATCAAATGACTTATTGCGCTTTTGGAAATCTGTTAAGAAAGACACCAAGTATGTATCCCTAAAGTATAGGAGACCACAAGGAAATGAATGCGACCATGTTTGTTTGTGTGTACTCACTTGCACTCTAGGAGGGGCTTGAGCTTAGGAGGGGGAGGGGCTAGGTGACCGTATTCATCCTGCAGCTGCAGTGGGATGTTGAAAGGCACCCCCACGTGGAGGGGCATGTTCACTGTACCCACCGCAAAGCTTGCTGCACTGCCCTCTGGAAGAGAGGGGACCAAGAAAACCAGACACGCAGAGGGGTGTTTAGGAGTTGGTGCTATGATTTAATGGAAGTGGCCTATCATGCGTGTTGTAATTTATCCCCCCCGATGCCAAAAATAGATTACCAGTAATGGTAAATTCCAGTTTGTAGTTGGGAAGCTGGTTCCCAGCCCAGACAGTGGTGTTGCTCTCGTTGAGCATGGTGCTTAGGGAGAGGGTGTATTTCCCCAGCTTGTTTAGGTTCTCTACACAGGAAAAACCACAGCGTTTATTCTCGCAAGAAACAAAAAGATGCATTTCAAAAATTAAATGGGGGTGAACAAATCTGTCCTTTCTATTTATTACAACACATTTAATTTTAACAATGTTTACAGTACAAAAGAGTCCATAGCAGACTAAGAAGCATTTTCTCAAATCCCAAGGCTCGTCTGTGATTTTGTGGTATAAACAAAGAAATCTTTCTGTCCTCTGAAACATTTTCCAAAACTTTGGGGCACCAAACTAAATAAAAACCCACCATGAACACTTAACTTATAATATAACTGAGAATTAGAAGCGTGGTACACAAAATGTATAAAAATGCATGCCACTGGCCAGAGGGGTTAGGTGGATGACAGGAGGAGCAAGAGTAATACGTTATGTGAACTGGAATATGCATTCACTCTCATAAACCTAGAATCAGGCTCCGAAATATGGTACCCGACACATACTGGCTTAGACACCCCAAGATTCATGTAGATGACCTATTTTGTGTTAGAAACAGCAAGTCTACATGTCTGAAATATAAACTTTACACATTTACACAGTATTAAAAAATGCTTTAGATATAACTTAGGACAGGAAACTAATTTCAAGTAAAAAGTTACAATTCATAAGAAACAAAGACATGCTAAGTAATTAGAACAGAACAGTACCCATGGTTCTGAACCAGAAGGCCCACTTTGGCGCATGTGCTGCAATGTAAAAGTTGGTTTCCACATGACCCTTAGGAGCTAGGGAAGAAAAGAGAAAATGTTGACATGCAGT
>JACXGK010000830.1:11172-32980 GCA_016801125.1 Novumbra hubbsi
GCGTGCAGACACGGTGACGCAGCGTGCAGACACGGTGACGCAGCGTGCAGACACGGTGACGCAGCGTGCAGACACGGTGACGCAGCGTGCAGACACGGTGACGCAGCGTGCAGACACGGTGACGCAGCGTGCAGACACGGTGACGCAGCGTGCAGACACGGTGACGCAGCGTGCAGACACGGTGACGCAGCGTGCAGACTCACACAAATCTGTCAACGGTATAATAATGGCAGTCATTCTTAGCCTTTAAATAACTCACAGTGCCAAATAATTTTTAGTTCAACTGAAAGTGCTTTCCTTCCGGAGTTTTGATTGCCAGATGGTAATCTGGAAATTGACTCTCCTTTCCTGTTGAGGATTTCCACATGGAGAGGGCCTAGAAGGAAATGAAGAGAATCCTAATGTCACACTTAACAAGTGTTAACATCACAATGCCACTAATGTCACAGGTTACCGACGATACCTAGGGGAGTGCCTGCTGGTTTGACATCGTTCTCACTCCAGGGATTGCCCTCAGGCCAGGACACTTTCAATTTCTCTGGGAGTCTGGGGAAAAGCAGGTTGTATTTTAAATTATTGAATGACTAAAGCAGAAGGACCACATTCACAAGCACTTTGAAAATCAACCAAAAGGGTTCCCTCACTTGGCTAGTTCATCGTCGATGCCCTTCTTAATGGCTGCATTGGTAACCACCCGATCAATTTTGGAAATGGGCATTGTCTTGACTTCGTCATGCAGCGCCTTTGGTTCCTGTGGAATTTTATTGTATTTGTTTTACATTTTTAAACTGTATGATTTCACAGTTGGCTTCATGGAAATGTGTAAGAATATAAAAACGGTACTAGTCTTCCGGTTGGACTGGGCACTAACCAAGGCAATCTGCACCAGTCCCCCAGTGGCGTACACTTCACTGTCGTGGTCTCCGTAAAGCAGGAACCTAACAATGGAGCCAAAGAAGTTGGGAACTGTTTTCTGAGACTTCACCTAGAAGGATAGGCGATAGAGAGAAACCGAGATGTTTATAGATATTAGCACAGTGTATTGATTTCATTACTGATATTTTAAAATGGACTTCAAATGACAGCTCATACGGTTGAACCAAACACAACCTTCAACAGTCTTAGGGAGAAAAGTACACTCACATATTGGCCAGCTTTGTAGGTTTTACCGTCCCACTCGATTGAGGAGAAGGTGGCCCAGGGAAACTGCATCTTCTTCGTGGCCACATCCGTCCGTGTGACCGTGCCTTTGAAGCCCATAAACTTCACTTGCTTGTCCAATTTCTCGTGGCATGTCTTCAGCCACTGGAGAAACTCCTTATGGATTTTAACCCTCTGCTCCTGTATACAATTAACACAATGCTGCTTAGAAGTACAACAAACATTCAACACATACAGGTTCATTTAGTAATAACGTAACTGTCACAAATTCAACACGTCATTTGAGGCTTTCTAGGGACCAAGCACATTGGTTGTGAATAAAGGGGTGCTACCTGGCCGTTTAAAATGCGGGTAAACAAGGTCTCCTTGCTCTTCAGTTGGAGCTCCAGGTCCATGAAGGTGAGCTTGTTGGTGCTGACCTGGAACTGGTCGTTGGTGAACAGTACCCCAGAAAATCGGTTGTAGCACTCGGCAGGAACGGGGCCAGCCTTCTTGGGCAGAGCGCACCAGTCAAACCTGCCAGGAACCGCACACATAGTTGATGTGACGAAAAACAAAAAAACAACAACAGAAGGAACCTTGAATATTAGAGGTTTAATTCAAAAGCATACTCGGACACGGTTGTGTATGGGATGAGTCGGCCATTCCAGAAGCATTCGAATACGGGCCGCTTTGCCCTGCTGTTGATTTGGACAGCGGAGTCATCCTCCTCTTCCTCCACTTCTGAGCACCATTGCAAAGGCAACAAAATGAATTCAGCCATTCAGATGATATCAAAGAAGGGACCACGGCTTGTCAAAAACGTTTAATGTCGGCCATAATCTCAGTGGCGTCTGAAACCACAAGCCAGAAGCCATTCTGATGTCTGCAGCCCAACACACGGCTTTCTAGTTTTTTTACCTGGTATGGCATAGGGATCTTCAGGATACGTTTCCCGATCGTACAGGAAAGGGTGATACCTCAGGACCCCTTCCACTGTCCCTTCAGTGTCAACGTAAGCCTTGAACTCGAAAGAGTCGGCCGAAGCATTGATGTAGAGTGTCTGCATGTCGTTGTCAATCTCTCTGAGGTTCACCATGCGAGGGATCTTGGGGAACTTCTCCAGCAGAGAGATCTAAAGAGATAAAGGTATGGCAATAAGGTCCCGCAAAACTTGACGGAAACAAACTGGCCTCTGTAACAACGGTGTATGCTCTTTGGCGACTGACGTCTGTAGCATGTCTCGAGTAACGAGATCGAATTAAATAACTGCATAATGATATCAACAAAATAGTAAAATTTGTGCAGCTCATCCACTCACCTGAATGTCAATGTTGGAGACAGAATCAGAGTTTCGGTAGGCGGTTCTCATGTCATTCCCATTCAGACCGTGTATATAATAGTGATACAGGTGGCTGAATTGAAGCAGATTGAAACCAAAAACTGTGAATATGACAAATGGTAACCATCGGAAGAGGATCAAAACCTTTCAGAACGGTCGATGCATATGAGAAACTCACGCCAGTTCTCTAGTCCACAGGTGGAAATCCTGCTTAAGGAAAGTGATGTGTTCCGACTGGACCCCCGTTACTACCACGACTGTGAAGCTTGGTTTTCCCACCTCCTCCTGGATGATTCCGTGTAGAAAGCGATCCTCGTCATCTGTCACATGTGTCGAGTCTCCAGCCTGTGAGCAGGGAAAGATATGAAAGGTTCAGAGGAATGTTGCTATGACAGACGCTTGTTCGCAGACAGATATTTGGGAAGTGAGGACAGAACTATAAATCATAGAATCAGTTTAAAAATGGCATGTGTTGGTTCAGAGCACATCATGCCTTTAGTAACCGAAATGTACGGAATTAGTGCAAGTGCCAAAAACAAGTGCATTAGGCTAGTTAAGACAAGTAGAATCGGGTTGGTAAATAAGATACCAAACAAAACAACTAAAAGACAGGGATATCTTTAGGAAATTGTTCAGATTTGTGATCCAGAGAAGAAACCTTAGTTTGGCATTATTGCTACAGGTTAAAGCAAAGCATGTGGAGAGGAAAGAAGATCTCAGAAGACATCAGGAAGAGGGCATTGAGACTTGGGAAAGCTAAACAAAAGAAAATATTTTAACTCCCTCAGTCCACTGTGAGGCATAGCATTTACCATGGCATAAGCATTTCAAATGACAGCAACTCAACCTAGAAGTGGACAACCTTCCAAAGAAAAAAACTAAGAGCCATACTAAAAAAATCTGTTAAAAGCCAGCCCAAACATAATAGCAGTAGATTAGCAAATCTTTCCTGCTATATGATTAAGGTGCATACTACAAAAATAAAAACACTGAATTTAATTAGTGGGACCAGAGCTAGGAAGAACCCTACACTGCCTACCACCAACAGTCAAGTAGGGTGGTGAGAATGTCAATTTCTGGGGCTGCTTTTCCTCATCTTGACCTGGTTAATTGCACATCATCAGGCAAACCATGAAATCTGAAGTACATCATGAAATTCCGGAGCAGAACTTCAGACCACCAGTCAGGCCAAAGATATGTCTTCCAACAAGACAAAGACCAGCATTCAATAAACTCCAAAGAATGTGTCAGGAAAAGGAAGATTACATGTTTTGGACTGACCAAGTCAAAGTCCTGATCTTGATCCATTTTATGAGTTTATATTATATAAAAACTATGACCATTAAGTATCGATTAAGTAACGATAGTATTATAGAAGTAATATTTTAGTAATCCATAAAATCTCATATACTCATAAGCCAGAAATGTATTAAACTGCAGGCATTGATAAATAATGCTAAACAGCATCTATTCATGTACTGAGTGGTAGTATAAGCACACTTCGAAACAAAGAACACTAAAAGATGAGGTCATCATTCATGATTTCTCACCAGAAAGATTCTGAACTTATTTTCTGGGATGGCATCCAATCACCATCTTATCCCTCTGCCTCCCTTAAACTCTTCCCAGGCCTTTGCCATCCCTCAAGGCCAGGTGGCCACAATAGGTTTGCTGATTCCCTGAAATTATCATAAAGGGATGATCTAAATAACACAAAATAATACATGGTATAAATATGTGTGTTCAAAAGTTGTACGTTGGGCTTTTCTGCAGAAACGTCCCAGCTTTATGATGACGTTCATTAAAGTCTAATTGATTTTACAACCTCTGAAGTTCTTGCATCTTTTTGAGTTGGGAACGGGATTTACCACGACAACCACCATAGCCAGAAATCAGACCACATCATCGTTAACAATAAAAAGGAACAATAATTTATTTTTGTCCAATGATGAGAACGATTCATTAGAATTTGGTAGTCATCTGTCACCTCGGTGCACACTTAAACTGTTAGGAGGCTCACAAGAAATTGTAATCTACGATTAGGAAATGTTTATCTTGGTTTCCCACTAATATACAGATAAAGATAAACAGCTACTCTGGTTACATGACCAGAAATCTCTATCCATCTGAAAAGTCACATATTTTGTGATCATGTCTGAAGTTATGAAATGACAGTTATCAGATCAGATGTGGATAAATATGTTTTGTCCCTTGTAACACACTTGCTCCCTACCCCAGGAGGACTGAAAATGGGAGAAAGGTAGAGATACAATCGCTGCACCCAACAAGAACACATATGGATGGACTGAAATCATCTTAAATGAATGATCAGACCATAATATTGTCTGTGGTTTGGGGGATACCTTGCGGTTCCTTATGAAACCAGTGTAGATGTCCTCCTTATTCCGCTCCTTCCTCTCAAACTCCTCTTTTGAAATGACAAGTTCATGGACATCTGGGGAGCACGCTGGTTTGGTGATGATCTTTAAGAAAGGTGTAAAGTAATGTTGAAAAGTCCATTTAGAGCATTTGGCAGAACATAGAACAAACACAGAACAATTGTTACAGGGAGAAAAGAATATCTATATTTGCCAAGCAATTGTTCAACACTTACCCTGGTAGACTGTCCAATGTAAAACACTGCTTGTTTCCCTCCTACTCCAAAAAACGATATATCACTGTTGAGACTGCGAGGGACTGGATCAGGGCGAACATACTGGGCATGATCACTAGTGAGACAAAACGGATCATGTCCGTGAAAAAGAGCCATTATATTACAATGGAAAGGATCCCAAATTAAATAAGAATGAAACCACAATTTTACTTCCAATGATAACAGTATGACTGGGAAGAGAGGTCCCTGTTCTTAGTAAACCCACTTTGAGAATGTGCTTTTTTCCTTGTTGAATTTAGAAAGCCGGTACACTGCCCAGTTATTCAGCTGCTTGGAGGTCATCCCACAGCCATTGTCCATTATTACCACCGCAGGCTTCCCCATGGAGTCATCAAAAAGCTGCAGAACAGATTAAGAAATCCAACACCCCACCAATAAGTAAAAAACACTGACAATCAAGATGTTTACCACTTAATCCTGCCAGATGATTTTAAGAAAGGTTTAGAACTGAAAAAGTCGAAAATACAAAAAAAAAGATTATACACAGTCCCAGACAAAAGAAAGGACACTTACTCGTTAAAGGGTATTTCAATATTTTTTGTATTTCCACATTGGTGAAGACTTCAAAAATAAGACATACGGAATTATGTAAATCAACAAATCTGGTACAATAGGCTAGTTTTAAGGTCCTTTGGACTAGGCTACAACCCTAAAACTATATATTAATCACTTTATATGGTAAAACAGTTGTAGACGACTGACAGTCCAACGGCCTTATTACTCTTATTACTTAATTGAAAAGACAAACACCACTGCCAACTTCATATAAAGCAGTTGTAAGAAAACATCAAACTCCGGTCTTGAAGTTCAAATGTCCACAACCGAATACAGATGATCATCCTGGCTGTACAGTAGTGATATTTTTGGGCAAACAATAGCCCCAAAAAGATGTCAGTTATTTAGGAAAATTTCAAGGACGCCAACTTTGAAAGCATCATTAAAAACTACTACTACATCAATAAGCTGCACCTTGGATTGCATCCCTAAATAAATGCTTTACAAAACCATGCTTTACATTGATGATCAGAGTAGACTGTGAAAGCAGGCCTTTATGGTCAAATTGTTGGAAAAAAAAAACTACTGAAGGACATTAATAATGAAAGAAAAAAAAGAGACATGCTTGGGCCAAGAAACCCTTAAAATTAACAAGACTGGTGGAAATCACAGAGTGAAAGAAAAGCAGCCAACAGGTGCTCAGCATATGTGAGAATTCCTTCTAGACTGTTGGAGAAACATTCCAAGTCACTACCCCATTTAACTGGTTGAGAAAATTGCAAGTGTGTGCAAAGAAATGTATATTGATGGTTTAATAGTTTTCAGGTAGTTAATGTTTTCAAAATGTACTTTTCATATAGTATTCTATAAGGAAGATTTGAAAGCCGATGATTCTAAAAATTCTCTTCTCTCTGTCTTGCTAGTGCTTGACATTGGCAAATTGGAGCTTAGATAATATTTGTTTTGAATTTTTTCTATCTTCATGGGGCCCCTTTACGAAGGTTTCCTACTGAGATGTCAATGCAAATCAATCAAATCTTGTTTAAGCAAGAGGGGGTTGCAGTCACTGCGTTTGACACATTTTAAGACATTGCTGAGGAGTAACGTTTGTCAGCCCTCGAAGCCCCCTCTTGGCCTGGGGCCCCAAGCAGTTGCCAGCTTACCTGTTTACAAGATGCACGTCTGGTGATCTGAATCTAAAACGTGTGTAATCTGCAGCACAATTAGACAGTTCTGGAATGATCATCATATCGTAATTCCACAGTTCACATGTGCGTATTGAACCGTAGGGGGAATACTGAAGGGTTTGATATCATATTGTGTCATCCCCAGTAACTACATGATTTCTTGTGTGTTATTTCATAGTTGACATCTACAATGTGGAAAATAATACAAAAAAAGAAATACCCATGAACGAGTAGGTGTGTTGACTGTTATTGTATATATATAATATAATCTCACCAATCGGATGTCTATTGTTCTCAGTCCTGTGTTGCTTGATGTTGCAGACAGTGAATTGTCAATTAGTTCTGCAAACGCATACGCTGTGTGAAGAGAGACAACAAAGCCATAACAAACTACATTAGATTAGGATTTCTCATTGCATCAGACAGGTCAGAATTTGCTCGGGGCACACAACCAAAACGTGCCTCAGTAGTGTCTTGAGTTTTCAGTACTTTATACTAAGTATTTTACAATTACAGACAGACTAACAAAATCTTATGGGGGCCCATAATCACAAAGCATTTAAGTATAAAATTGTTCTAAAGGGCTGAGAATGGAGACCTTTTACACAGAAATTACAAGCAGTCAAACCTAGTCTACATATTTTAACATTGTCCTAACCAGTAAAGAGTTATTAGCAGATGACCTAACAATTCAACAATATTACACAGCAATTTAGATGAAATGTAGTTGTTAAGCAGACATCTATATCTAGAGCAACATAGAGCAGCAATGAGTATGGTGCGTGTCATTGAGCATTCCCCAGCTGCCCTTTGTTGTTGTTGCTTAAAGTCTGGATTACCACTTTAGTCGAAACTTTGCAATAATGATAGAAAAAAAAAATGGAACTTGCATAGCGCTTTTTGGGGAGCCAAAGATTATTTTCGTAAGGTACAGAACAAACTACACCAGAGGAAAGAGATTGGACAACACACACAGTAACGTAAAGGACATGACACTGGACAAAGGGAAAGGGCTATGGGCAGGACTGTTTGAACAGATGAGGCTTGAGGCTGTCACAGATTGATGGTGGAAGAGAGTTCTAAAGCCTTGGAGCAGCCCTAGAGAAAGCCCCGTCTCTAAATCACTGTGGCTCGGACCGGGGGATGATGAGGTGAGCTGTAGTAAAGGGGATAGGGTCAGCGGAGTTCCCGGAGGTCAGGGGGGGGAAGTGCTACCAGGACTATGTGAGGGGACGTCTGGCTGAGTTTTTAACCATTTGTAACTTAAGAAGAGTGGATGTCAGAAAGAAGAGTTGCAATAGTCTAGGTGGGAGGAGATTAATGCATGTGTTAAGGTTTTAGTGGCACAACGAGAGGGAAGCCTTTAGCTTGGCAATATTGCAGAGGTGAAAGGATAAGGATTTGCCTGCTTGATTTACATGTAATTCAAATATGAGGGAGGAGTCACCTAGGTTTGCGAGCATGGGGAGAAGAGACAACAATGTTGAGAGTGAAGGTGCCCGTTTTGGAGAGAGTGGGCTTAGTTCCTATGGTTAGTAGTGCATCCAGGATCCGATGTGGACCAAAAATGGGTGGGTGAGAGCTTTGGTGCGAAGGTACATTTGAGGATTGTCAGCATAGCAGTGAAAGTCAAGTTTGAAGTGACAGAGGATCTGACCAAAAGGGAAAGAAGTTGACTAAAAAGAGCAATGGACCAAGAACAGAGCCCTGGGAAACACCCTAGGTGACTGCAGCTGAATCATGTCCATTATGGCCATTGAGGAAGGTGTAGGGGGTATGGTTGGTGAGGTATTAGTGAAGCCAGGAGATTCCTTCAACCCCCAGTGCCTCGAGCCTGGTGAGGAAGATCTGATGACTGTATCAAATGAAGCACTCTGATTAGGATAAGGATGACGACCAGCATAGTAGAAGTGAGGTCATTGGCAACCAGTTTCGGTACTGTTACTGAGGAGGTGACATAGCAGTTGGGAGGCAACAGTCCTTTTGAGGTTTTACACAAGGGGAGGTTGGAGATGCGGCGGAAGTTATGAAAATTGGAAGGGTCCAGACCAGGTTTCTTTAAGCTGGGATTGAATGCAGCAGTTTTGTAGTTTAAGGGGACAGTGTCGTGGGGTAAAAAATATTACTCTTTCAGTGCAGTATGGACAGAGGAGAGGAAGGCAAGCGTGGAACGAGTCACAGGAAGGAGATCCAGAGAGCAGGCAGTTGTTTTTGATAATACAATACATATTCAACGCACCATCCCAAATGTAAACCAGGTCAACTGTAAACAAGGGTGATGAGGAGGTGAAGGAAACATTTTGGAGTGGGGTCATGTAGTTGAGGGAAACACAATAGTGTTAAACTGGGTAACGAGATGTGCAGGCATATTGAAGCCATGGTTGAGGGGAAGGGCAGGTCAGACTTTAAGGGGGTTGACTGCTTTTATATTGCAAAAAAAGCAATTCTATAGTATTGTGGGGTATGTTTGAGGACAAAAAGAAATTCAGGATCTTGTTGTCAGACAGTGGGAACAGTAAAGGGGAGATGGGGGTGATGTTGAGGCCAGCAGAGCAGACAAGGTCTGAATGTGGCCCTTGATATAGGTGTGGAAATGAAAATAGTATCAACCGGGCTCAGCCTTTGTCTTAGGCAATGTCTCAATATCACCCAAACAAAGCCCATGGATTCTGTTGTCTTCAAACATATTAAATAGGAGACCCTTTGTAGCGTGGGCTGTGATCACTTTACATATGATTAATGAATACAAAAAGGACTGGGTGAAGCATGCAGCTGAAGCATTATTTTAGGCACTCACGTAAAGACTTCTGCCCCTCACTGGCATAGTACTCATACATGCCACTCTGGATGAGAGTATCATAGTGAGGGATAAAATGAATGCGTTCCAAAGTTGCTGAGTGCAGGACCTGGTCCACTTTCCGTAAAAGGTAGAGAGTGGTTCCTTCTTGAAGCTCCTCTGAAAAAGACCAGACATCAGAAACAGTAACTTCTTTCGCATCATCTCACTGTGTCATATGCACATTTGTGATGTATTGCCTTGCTGTTAGTTTACCAATTCATGTTTGACTTACAAAATATCTAACAAAAGTTAAGTAAGCTATAATGGAAGGGGGCAAACTTGTTTCTCTGCAGGCCATACAATCTCATTAGCATTTTACACTACAAGCATTAAAATATGAATCCGCTACCATATCATGTTGGAAAATGCCACCAAACCAATGCCTATTGAAAACAAGTGGGTAGCCCAACCTGCATATAGCTTCTACCGTTGTTATTGATTACGGCTGTTTTTCTCCAACAACGTTGCTTTTCCAACCAGGAAAGTTAAGATATTTTAAAATGTACCTATTTACCAGAACAATCCAGATATATTCAGTGCATAGTAGACTTGTAGTGACTTCGAGGAGCTTTCCAGTCATGTAAATGGTAGTATAAATACAGGGCCACAACCCCACCGGTTCATTAAGTTCCAGCACAGGAGAGAAACCAATACTAACCAAACCAAAAATACCTCAATGACGTGCTTAGAGATTTTGGTCTCATCAAGAGCTTTTGACAACAAGACTTAAGCAGTGGAACTTGTAAATCAAAAAATTAAACAACTCACTTCTAAATGTTTAGAAAACATTTTGTGTATTACTTAAGTATAAATACATGACAATTTGGAATAATGTTCTTTTTTTATTGGAAATAGGTACATTTTGAAATATTGATGACCTAGTCACACAAGGAAAGTATGTGCAGAAAAGTCATTGTCTATACTTATATGCATAAGCAATTATAAAACAGCACTTACTACCCAATAACAAAAATAGTGTTACCTAGTGTAATAGCTTACATGACCATTATCTAAATTGACCATGTCTGTGTATATAGCTGTGTGACCAGAAGCATCGCTAACCCCTGGGTTATTCCGGCAGTGCTTTTAAAGTAGGACACATTTCAAAAAGATTATTCAGATTGGAGGAAATCAAATCCAACTTTGTTATATATGGACAGGCAGAACTTGAGACTTACCATATCGGTCAAAGTCTAGTCCTTTTCTGTCAGTACAGGTCAAGAAAAAGGTTTCATTGGAAGGAATGTCAAATTTCTAAGGAGAGAAAGGGATTTAAAAACAAAATAATGTATATGCACACACGTACATTTATAATCCACATTTTGTTGTGTCAAATGTAAAGATTCAGTAACACATTTTTGTCCACTGGTTGCAATTGGGACTTGAGGAAGTAACCCTTTGACTGTCAATTAAGTGGCTATTTGTGCTCAATGTCATCAGAACCACTGTCTCTAAACTTGGAATTTTATGGCTAACAGAGCCATCATACTAATTTATAAATTCTGCACATAGAAATATCACTCAAAAATGCAATGTTTAAAAATCACCTTTTGTTCAGAATGCATCTAATTTATTTATTTTGACATGAATCTATACGCAACACCCCACAATGACAAAGCAAAAACATGATTTTAGAAATTGGCACAATTTTATTGAAAAACAAAAGCTGAAATACCAGCAGACAATATTATTTAATTTATACTTCCGGTTGCTTTGAGGAATCAGTCAATCTTCAGAACAGGCATTTCTTTTAGGAGTATGGAAATGCCAACACGGTGGCAATTTGAAACCATTCCTTGAAAATATTATTTTGCCAGCATTTAAAAAGCAGGTCACGTTCAAGACACAGCAAATGATATTGGCTGAAAATATGTAGTGTTATGGCAAAGATTTGGAATACATACATGACATTTCAGTTATTTTAGCCATTGTCATTATGGGGTACTCTGTGTAGATGGACAGGATAATTTTAATAATTTATACAATATTAAAGTTGATAACACAACAACATGAGAAAACAAAGAGGTCTAAATAGTCTCAAAAGGCATTGTACACAAAAGCCAAAAGGAAAAAGCTGAAAATCTCCACTGCATTCGAATTACAGATTTTGAATCCGAAAGTCGCTGAGGTGTAAAATCAGAAAAACAAGTGGATCCAAGTTTTTTCACGCCTAAGCATGTCAAAATATTTAAATATTTGAGAACCTGATACCACCTAGCACCACAGGACATCCAGGTGCTCACGGATGCCCTGATTTAGGTCTGGGAGGAGATCCCCCAGGACATCATCCGCAGTCTCATCAGGAGCAGGCCTAGACTTTGTTGGGAGTTATCATGGCCATTAACTATGTCTAGGATTATAATTTAGGCTGGTAAGAAAGAAAATGTATTTAGCACAATTGACAGTTTCTTAAAGATTCACTTGCAAGGAGAGTCTGGTTCCCCATCACCAAGACTGACATGGAAGCATCTCTGCCAATTCCAAAGTTACATACATTCTTATACACTCAGGTTATTTGCATTTCCATTTGGTACAACTCTAGGGGCGTGTTAAAACAATGTTCCCTTCCTGACCCCAATCTGTTCTCCCCCTATCCTGTGTCTAACCAGGGGCCCCAATAGCCCCCACTTAGGGTGGAAGTATCAGCCCCTCATGGGCTAATTCCTATAGATCAATGTGTCAACAGTGAGGTGATAAGGAGAACAGGATTTAGCACAAAGCTGTCACCAACAAACACAGACCAGATCCTCTCACCTAGCTTTATGATCCCAACATTCCTTTGATCTCTTAATGCAACAACAGAGTTGGACTTGTAAGACAGTGTATGATCAAATAATACATCCAATTGTTAATATTACCACAACAGAGTGTATACAGGCTTGTAGGGGCCATACACACTACCGAGTCACATTATGAGTTGCCAGGAAGAAATACACAAGTTGGATCAGCCTGTAATTTCAATTGTCTACTTAGATTTTTCGATGTTTGAATCAAGTTCTCATTCGGTTGTTGATTTTGGTTTCCGTTTTTTCCCTTAACAAATTACACAATGTACAGTAAATATTTTGATCTTGAATCTATTTATTTCGAGAACCAGTGTGATTTAAGTGTGCCCATGCAAATATCCCAATAAATGTACTGTAATCACACTACCATGATTTGAAATCAGAAATTTCATTTTTTTCTTTTAAATCGTTATATTGATATAAAAAAACAATCCTAGATTGAAATGGAAAATACAATTAACATGTATGAGCAATCAAGCAGGTTTGCACTGAAGGTGGCTAAAGTAGCTAACATATCAGGCAGCTAAGCAACGTAGCTTGTTGGCTCTGACTACTGCATCAGGCTGGTAGTTACTGTACTGGCTAGCCATAACATCTGTAAAAGAAATCTCGAACGAAATACCCAGCAAAGTGAAAAATGTTCCTGCCTTTCAGCCTCTTTACCTTTGACACAACTTGAAGGAAGTCGTTGAAGTCCAAGTCACTGATGTCCAGGATTATCTGCTTTGCTTCTTGATGTTCAATGCGATAGTCGTGTATCACCACACTTTTAAGCATTTTATTAGAACCGTTAGATTTGCTTCTACTCGGTGTTGGACATATTCTGCCAGTGGCAAATACTTTTGTTTTGGCGTGTCCCGAGTCTGCCATATTTGTTCTACAGAAGAACAAATTAAGTGGTGAGCATGCGCAATGTATGCCCATCAACTGCGACGCGTTCAGCACGACGCAACGTTTTGAAACCTACAGATAGTGTGTTACCATTTGCAAGAAGCTAATGTCGGTTTATTTCCAGAACGTTTATCAACTAAATTTGGGGCATACACCCGGGAAATATATGCACGTGACAATAACAAGCATCATGGCGTCGCACATCATATAATGTACGAGTAGAGAAAGTAGTACACTGACAAACTAAATGTAAACAGGAGCCTAGTTGTTTGCCGCATCAATGTACTGTACACGTATGTTATGAACACCGTCTAGACCATAGAAACTTATTTCGCAAGGATAGCTGTATGATGTCGGTTGTGTTCCAAAATACCAACGGCTGGCTGTTGGACGCGTGTTCGCTTGTCAACCAAGGTGTCCAACTCTGCACCTCAGAGGGAAAAGCGGCAAGGGAAAAGTCATATTTTAAATGTCGTTTTAAACAGCAGTGTTTTATTGTTTCAAAGTCTCATGTAAATGTCAGTACCTCCGACGAATTATCCACTCCAGACAGATTGCAAGTGTTACAGAGAAGTAGAAATGAGGCTTCAGTTCCCTTTAATCAATCGAAGGTATGGAATTACAGTAACATTCATTTGCGCTGTACATACACATACCCTAAACACTACTTTGTGAAATGGTGCAGCAATTGATATTTAGAACCTTCGATCTGCTTTTTGTGACCTGCCCACTTCGTTAAACCACAGGTTATCAGTAGGATTCAAGACGAGTTCAGGCACTCGTGACAATAGTAACGTTTAGATTTTTTTGTAGTCAATTATAATTTTTTCTGTGGCAGTCGTTGTCTGATTGTGTCATTGTTTTTCTGGAAGATCCAATGAGTCCATGTTTCAGATTCAGTGCAGTTAAATTTAACAAGGGTTTTAGGACTAATGGAAGAAAAACAGCATTATAACATTAAAGATCACAACCATCACCTTTCACCTAGTCTTTTTGAGCACTATGAACCATTTTCTTCACTGTGCGTGTGGCAAAAGTCACTTGCATCCTCTGCCAGGCAGGTTTATCATGGTTTCACTGCTTTTTAACTAAACTATCCTCTTAATATGGGTGAGTAGTATATTTAAGCAAACATTCATGAAGGTGGTGTGAAATGTAATCATTTTTTGTCAATGTTTTTTTCACTGAAGTTTACCACACCAATAGGCACAGCTCACATGTTGATTAAGACTTTATGTCTGAAATGGGAAAAATACCTTGACTCTGAAACGTCCCTAGGTATATGCATCTTTAGTGCCTGGATAAAAAACATAGCTGCGGTATGTTTTCCATGTAGGCAATGTTATTGCAATTTATTGTATTTGACTTTATTAATGAGAATACTAAAGGTGCCATTAATTCAGATCTTTTTTTTATTTTCCTTGTAAAACATTCTCTTAGTATTAGTATCAATATTTAAAATGTTTTTCTAATCTTTATCAACGTTTTATTTTAGAGATAACTGTAGGTCATAGTTGGGCTAGAAAAGCTCTACTTGAGTTTGTCTAGAAATGAGTAGTTGATGTAGGCTGCTTCTGTAGTTGTTTAAGTCTACTCCTTGTTTAGAAAATTTGGGACTGCCTGGTTTTGTGAAGGATGGCCAGTGCCAGAAGAGATTCATTCTCAATGTCAACCAAAAGAGGGCACAGGTGGACTGTAAAATCACATCTTGTGTAATGGTTTGAAATTTCAGCTGTTTGCACTGCTAATGTTGGTTCATTCCATCCCACAGAAAAGAAAACGAAAACGCAGTGAAATGAACCAAGGAGAAATTGATTCACTGGCCTACTATCTAAAGGTAACAATTGCTAGTATAAAATTCCACATGCACACTTTAGTTTCACAAACTTTCAATAGCTGAACACTGCTAACTGTTGTTTGTGTAACGATACAGATCAGGTCTGCCATTGCAGAGGGCACCAAATCCTTGGTGGATGCTGGGCTCTCCTGTGGTTACCTGAGTGAAGTTGAAAAGAAGAATGGATCTTTGCCCCCCCACGAATGCAACCTGTCTGCCTTGTGCGACATGGCTAAAGGCCTCCCTCTAGTGGCTGATATCGGACAGGACCCAGTGCAGTTTATAAGGCCTGAGGATGGCTGTAGCACAACACACATCGAACTGTTCACACTAGTCACTGAGAGCTGTATGGACTGTGCCGTTAAGTTGACGCTCATGGGACAGAAGTATATTATCCCTCCGCGATGTTCATTCCTGCTCTCAGATTTGACTAGAATCCAGCCTCTGGTTGATTGTGAGTGTATAGAAAACCTCATCACGATCGATTTATTTTTCACTATTTTGTTTGTTAGAATGGTGCAGACACACTGTCAGATAACTGTGAAATGGTTCTATTGTCCGTCCCCTCTATTGTGATTTAGTGTGAGTTAGCCCGAGGGTGGGGTGTGGTGTTGACAAACAAGCTCAGAATGAGACCCTTCTTTCTACTGTTCATGTTTGGCCTGCAGATGGAAAGTTATTTAACCTCATTGTGATGGATCCTCCATGGGAAAACAAGTCTGTCAAAAGGAGTGGCAGGTTTGTGCTGCAGCGTCTTTGCTTGCTTAACGCTCAATGCCGGCTTTTCACCTTTTTCATTTGAATTGTTTCACTGTGACGTGTGTTGCAGTGTTAATAATAACATTCGATCCCGTGTACCAATTCCTCGCCATGTGAAATGTGCTGCATTGCGGCACCCATCCCCCCTCTTGGCTTTTCCGTTTTGACCTGTTGTTTGTCTGTAATATTTCCGACCTGCAGGTACAGCTTTCTGCCCTCCTCCCAGCTTAAACGGCTGCCCGTCCCCCGGCTGGCCGCTGCGGGCTGCGTGGTGGTCACCTGGGTGACCAACCGGTCCAGCCACCTGCGCTTTGTCAGGGACGAGCTGTACCCGCACTGGGGCGTGGAGGTGCTGGCAGAGTGGTTCTGGGTCAAGGTGGGATATGTTTCAGTCATTTGCCAGATCTCCTGTCCAAAGCAAATCCCAGGCGCCATCTTATCTAGGGCTTTAAAACATGTATTTTGGTAATGACGTCGAAGCGTCCCAGGCTTCCCTCTTATTTAGTGTCTGGTTTCCCCCTGATCTAATGTCTAATTTTACACACGCAGGTCACCAACTCTGGGGAGTACGTGTTCCCACTTGAGTCCACTCACAAGAAACCATATGAGGTGTTGGTGCTCGGTCGATATCGTGGGTCCGGAGATGACTCACACAGGTGGGACCTAGCGACGCTCTGTAAATGTACGAGCTCGAGCCGTTCTTTCCGTGAGTGGAACGATTGATCGGCATGACATGCTCTTTGTTTCCTTCACAGGTCTCATGGGGCGACGGAGCTCCCTATGGAGGATCAGCGTGTAATTGTCAGCGTCCCGTCCGCGCTGCACTCCCATAAACCCTCGCTCTCGGGTCAGTATTCCGAACACATCCCAGCACCTCCGAACACCGTCACAGAGCGTCATAAGTATGTCCGCATCATACGTGCGCAATGTGCCAGCGAAGCGTGTAGAAATGAATTCATGAAGTTCGATCCGTGACATTCGTAGTCTGGAGACGCAGACGCAGACCGAACCACTAGAGGGCAATGCTGCATCACCGAGGACTGTGCTTGCTTTTTTACCTGAGCCTCACCCTCTGCGGTCTCTTCACTGAGTCATTCTCTGGCCCCACCTCACTGAAAGACTAAGCCTTGTTATTCAACGTGAGGAAATCAGCTGTAGTCTCTCTGCTTTAACCAGGGCGGCATGAACCATGATGTTCTGCTGCATTAGACGTCACAGATTGTTGCGAGAAAAGGGACAGGTTTTAAAGGATGGATAGAGAACTTCAAATCCTGTTCCGGCCCGTGCTCTCCGATTCGGATTATATGACCAAGTAGTCCATCTGGCCAGTCTCTAAAATATCGGGTCAAATTGCAACAGCGAGGCCTTGAAGACCACGATTATGCAGTTGAGGAAGTAGCGAGGTTTGACGTCAACGACCCTCTCCTCCTGGGAATGAGGTCTCTAAATTCACTCGCAAAACCAAAGATGGAGAGGTTTGTCAGTGTCCTGTCAGCTAAATACAGTGTATAAGATGACACACATCAAGGAAGGAATGGCAGAATATTCCAACTTTAAATTCATCATGACGGCATTGCTTAACCCTGGTACTTGGCAACTGTTGAGTATGGACTTCAGATTGTGTATCTCAGACTGTAGCTCACCATAAGCTTTATTTCTGAGCTTTAAGTTTGGTTTCTTGGCTTACTAACCCCAGTCCTCATGTACTCCCATTGGCACACACACTTGTTGTTGCCCCTGACAAACATACCTGATGATTAATTGAAAAGTTGAATCTGGTGCGCTTATCCGGAGGTACGACAAAAATGTTCTATTTGCAGACCAGAGTTGTGAGCCACTCACTATCTTCGGCTTGTTCCAGACTTGCAGCCGTACGATTTGGCACTCAGTGGAAGCCCCGATAGACGTTGTCCCGTTAATGCAGTTTGAGCCTCTGTCACGTCCTGCATTTCCTGCATCCCATCTCGACCCCATGTCTCAGGCCTAGCTTGCTCACAGAGAGTACTTGGTGGCGGTAAAGCTCCAGACCCCGGATGCAAGAGGAGCCCAGGTCCCCGCAGAGAGGGGCCGCGGTGCGCTAACATCATCCGTGACAACGAGGCAGCCACGTTTATCGATCCTGAGCGGTTCTATCGACGGGCTGACGAAACGGAGCATCCGGACGCAGGCACTGAATGCTGAATTTCCACTCGATTGTTGCCAGGGGCGGGTTTGGGAATTTTCCTTTTTCTTCCAACCCCCCTCAGGTGGATAATTATGCAACAGAGAGAAATAGTGAACATCAAGGGGGTTTCTAAAGTGTCCCCAATCTCCCCCGCCCCCGCCCCCAAACAAAGTCCTCCTCCGCCGGTGACTGTTGGCGCGGGGGAATCTTCCCTGGTAGGCGATGGGAGCAGTAGTAATGTGCAGTGTCTGCAGCACGAGGTTTTGTATGTGCCATGTCTGGAGGCATTGGCAGACTTGTCAGTGTTTACCTCAGTGTGGCATCACGATACTGCCTGTCCTGCTCACAGGAGAGGTTTAACGGAGACCCTGTAACCCGACAGCACTCCCGCTATCTCCCTCTGTCTCGCTCTCTCCGTGGCTGCTTTAGGGGAGCAGAGGGACACCGACTCCCTTGCTCTCCTCCGCGGAGATCCAAACATATCCTCGCCAGATGGCTGAAGCGGCAGGGGGAAAAAAAGTGTTTATGCTCCTCGGAGTGTGAATAATCTGATGTTGGGTTTTAATTGGGGCCCCTAAAAACTTAAGTAATTGGGCAAAGTTGACTATTTCCCTCCCAGCATTGTATTGTGTTCAGTGGCTAATTGGCAGTGCCCTCCTCATGCCTGCCCAATGCACAGCCTGGCATTTAGCCAGCATGAACACGTTTCCCTTTGATTGGTGAGAAGTGTTACCTTCTATTTAAAATGCAACCATTTTTATAAACTTTGAATGAGTCTTATGTCTAACAAATACCTTAATAATGATGGTGTTATTAATAGTATTAATAAGTAGAATTCATTTTTAGAATTTATTTCCCTTAGATTCAAATGCATGGTCCGGTTGTGTTAGACTTTATATATTTAGGTATCCAGACCTGATAGAACCCCCCCCCCTAGGTAACTAATAAAAAAGATTACTATTTTAATTATTTTAAATAACTTCACTTCCACTGGACCTTACTAACATTCCTTGCGTAACTAGTTTTAATAATGCTCAGCTGGAGGGGTTGAGTAAGGTACATTTGCTGGGAGTGTACTAATGTTGTCCTACACATTTACACCATTAAAGCAATATGCTATATATCCATTCTTTGACTCATTGCCCATTGAAATCAAACCCACAAACCTGGCATTGGAAGTGCAATACGCTGATCCCCACTGATCAGTCGAACCAACGCGCCAGCAAGCAAACACTTTTCATTAAAACCGACTTAAAGTGAGCGCGTCCGTTTTTAGTTTGTGTGTGCCTGGGTATTGTGCCTCAGATGGTGCTTGGAACACCGGGGTCATAGGTTCCGGTCTCATGTGGAACGAGTGAGATTCTGACCTGTGACCTTGGTGTTGCCATCCCCACGCGTTTACCATCTGAGCCACACAGGGTTGCTCACCCTTTTGTTCTAGTGCTTGTGTGGTTTTCCTAACCTCCATCCCTCATAAAGAATTCATTTCCTGAGTTGCCTCACGTTCTAGATGATTGGGTTGAGCGGGGCAGAAAAACACTGTCATCATTACCTTAACTTCTCTGTACTAGGATCAGTTTGAGCAGGGCTCTCATAAACTGAACCCTAGTGTTCATTTTGTGCACTTTTTTGGATGGTCGTTTGTCTATAATAGTGCACTAAAGAGGGGTTAAGATGCTGTTTGGGATAAACATTTGCTTTCGAAGGGCTTATATTCTATGCAGGCATTTGTAGTTATTAGACTTAGAGGGGCATCAGCCAGTGCCACGAGTCTCAGCCACTCATCACACTCTTGTGTGCTTTCTTTTAACTTCATAGATAATTAGACCTTGTATTCCCGCTCCTAACATTAGGAGCTGAGTCACCGAGGAGAGCAGTTCTTCTGTGTTCAGTTTTCATGTTTGGCCTTTCTCTCTATCCCCCTTGAGGTGGCTCGAAACTTTTTCTGTTCTTTTTTTCTGACGTGTTCTGTAAGAGGAGGTGGAAAGTGTAGGCTGGGCAGGTTTAGGAAGGATTGAGAAAGGGGGCGGGTTGCTTATCCTCTTGGGTTTTGATGCTCATTAACACGCTGGGTGGAGGGTGAGCGAGTAGACAGCCCCAGTGCTGGAGCAGAGATAAAGTGAAACCTATCTGTCAGGAATTTCCTGGAACGCCATTGTTCCCCAGCTCAAGGACAGCCAAAACGCCCACGCACACAAACCCAGCATTCATTGGCAAGTCAGACATGAAGCCTACCTCCCCCTGATGTACCAACTAACCACCCCCCTCCCTCCCGTAGAAATGAATCCATTTTCTTTCGCCGTGCGGCCTCTGTCTATCAGGTTTATCAATTATTCAAAAAAAAATGATTGTCTGAGGGAAATTAAAATGTAATACGTATCAAATGAAACAACTCTGCCTCGCTCCGGTTTATCGACAGGCAGATGAGAATGTGAGCTAGATGAAAAGGGAAGCGTTTGGAAATTGAGCGATGGAATCGACACTGCCTCAAGGGGAGGTTTGGGCATCTTTCTCAGTCCTTTTCCCACCTTCCCTCAACAGATGTGTTGAAACCGTATGCTGGGGACGATGCCCAGTGCCTGGAACTGTTTGCCCGAAGCCTGCAGCCAGGGTGGACTAGCTGGGGCAACGAGGTGATCAAGTTTCAGCATGTCAGTTATTACACCGTGGAACCCACCGGCGCTCCAACAGACAAGTCTGTAGGCGAGGATGTGGGCAATCTGACGGACCCCTCCACCGATAAGGCCCCTCTTTTCCTCGGTACCTCATCCAATGCTGGACTAATGAACGCTTTTTAATAAAGTACCGTCAACACTCACTCCACATCAAAATTCCAATTTGTTTTCATAAAGTCAAGGAGCCCCAGAAATCTCTCTCATTCTCATCTCCTTTGATCCCATTTTTCTTCTTTCATTTGGGGCTCTTGATGTGTTTCTGGGTCATAGTATGTTGAGAGGGGCTGAATTGCATGCTGACGTGGTGGAGGGGGAGATGAAAGTGCATCGCTCCCTCAGCTTAGATCACGGTTGATGTTTGGAGCCGAAACTCCTATTGCTGTTCCGTGTTCCATTGAGATACAGTGTTACCTCAATGCGGTGCGCTGTGCGCTGACTGTGGATCATGACTGACACAATGTATGCTTTAACCGTGACCAAAAAATGTGATCCCCAAAAATGATGTAAGCACTTGTTTTTGCTTATTATAGCTCCTGTTTTTGGCCAATCATCAGCATCATTCACCAATATTTAGACAGTTAGGCTAGTGCCGCCTGTGCAAGTGTGTGTATATACAGACAGTAATAGGCAGTGGTGTTGAGCGAAGCCATTGTTAAGTGTATGTACATGTGTTTTGATATCAGTTTCAATAGAGGACTTTAATAAAATAAAATGCAAAATAGCCAAGTTGAGATGGGTTGATAATTCCGTAAGGACAGTGGTCCCGTCCCAATGTAAAGAGTGTGCGCCCTACATGTGCTGACTCGTAGGGCTCTGTTCAGAAGCGACGATCTATAAAAGAAATGGACGCGCTGTGGTCGCCCAGGTTACAGCGAGAGGCCGCCGGTTAGACCCGGAGCCACGTCTGCCCCTTTTTACGGAGCAGCCGGACGTCAACGACAAAACTTGGTACCTGAGCCAGGAGCGGTGAGATCACGTCACTCTTTCATCCCTCACACTCGGCCCACCTACCGGTCCGG